>VZTN01010332.1:143261-223854 GCA_013400515.1 Erpornis zantholeuca
CCCCGAGCTGCGCTGCGCTGCGCCCGCCGGGCGAGTGGCTCGCTACCGCGAGAGGCGGCGCGGGGGCCGGCAGCAGAGGGCTGATGGAGATGCTGAGCCAGAGACAGGCTTTCGCCGTGCCTGGCCGCTCAACTTGGAACCGGCTTTAACTGCTGGCAAAGTTAGGGTGTGTAGTGGTTAAAGACGCGGGGCACACGAAGTCGTGTGTCTTCCAGGTGTAGCACAATACATGTTCTCAGTGGTCCCGCTGCAGCTGGCTACAGTTTTTCATATCCCATAGGTGTTTAGGAAGAGCAAGACTTTGTAAAGCAATGATGAGTTCTGGTGGGAGGGTTTGTTGTTTTTTTTTAACTGTGTCTATCTGCGACTCTTGGACTATTGCTTGGGAAATCCTGCCCCTGAACACAAGATCTTACCGGTCTTAACTCTGCCGGGTTTTAAGTTTTATAAGAAGCCAGGTGTCTTCTGAGCATAAATGTCTTGTTTTCCCTTTGTTGTAGAGGAAGAAACTCAAGCTCATTATTGCATTTATATTCATTAGGTATGAAAAATGTTTTATCAATAATGACTAATCCATATAATGGAGTCGTGATGGTGAGTACAAAAATGTTGTCAGCTATTGTTACTTTTTGCATTGAAAAATCCAGTTAACTTTTGGTTTGCAATTACATTCAGTAGCCCGGTCGTTAAAACACCGTTTTAATTAAGCATTAATTAAAATGCATTTCTTCATCACAGGAACATATATTCAAAAGAGATCATTTTGACTGATGTGAGTGAATGAACAAAAAAAGCCAATGTCTTAACAAACCCACTCTTTCCTTACACCTGCTGTGGGAAACAGATATCTTCAGGTGATGTGTAAACACATCTCTTCCCTGCCAACCCTGGCTTCTCCTCTCTGAGGTTATTGAAATGTGAAATGTTTCCTCTTCATTTGCGTTTGTTTCCCTCTGCAGTCATTTGTACCTGGGCAGAGGGAATCAGGAACTCAGCAGGGGGTTTTGCCAGTCTTGACAGGTGTAAATGGCAGAACCAAGAGTTGTGTTTCTCATATTCCTGTAGCAGCAACCGAGGGCAGTGCTCTCTCCTCAGAGTCAATAATGTCACATCTCACCCGCGAGGTGGAAGCTGGAGACAGTTTTTCATGATCTGCAACAAAGACCAGATTCTGACAAGCGTTCCCCAAGTCGTTCCTTCTCTTGGAATGCTACCTGCCAGTACTTACTGCTGGGTGGCTTACAGTACTTGGTGTGAGTTCAGAGAGCCTGCTGCAGAGCAAGGCTTTGCTCTGAGTGAGGAGGTGCAGCAGAGGGTGGCTGGAAGCGAGGCTGAGCTGTGCCTGTGGGCACAGCGAAGGCCATGGCAGAGCCGCTGTGCTTAGGGTGTCAAGCTGCACAGCCTGGCAGGAGCAGTGTCTGCCAGCATCCTGGGGCTGCTGAGCTCCATCCTGGCATGGCTTCTGCCAGCTATGTGTACAGCTCCTGCAGATGAAGAGCAACTGCTGCCCCCACCTCAGTGCTTCTTTTCGCGTGCCTCTCCAAGCTGCTGCAGCTCGTAGAGAGGCAAAGCCCACGGTGAGCTCAGCTGCAGCAGGGTTTCTTCCACCACACAGTTGTATTCGGTTATTTTTGGCAGTTCCGCCCAGCAAAAGCAAAAAATCCCAATGAATTCACTAGTGGTTCCACTAAAACACGACGCTGTGCTCTTAGTCAAACGTGCACAAAGCTGTCTGGCTCGTGGTCCCAGCCTGGGAGAAACCAAATGACCCAGCATTGAGATGTCACCTGGGTGAGCACTTCCAAAGCTGTTCTTTGGAGGTCCGTGTTTTCCCACCCAGCCAGCTCGTTTATGTACCTACCCACCTGGAGTACCTTTGATTCCACTGTCAGCTCCCACACCACATTATCCTGGCTCAGAGCAATTTGATTTGCTTTGGTGTCATGCTTAATTGACAAGAATGCTGTTTTTACCCCGCCTTGCCGAGAACTACCAGACGCGCAGAGTCAAAACAGCTTGCCTTCCTCAACAGCTTCATCAGTTATGTGTGTCAAAGCAACTTTATTACTCCAGCTAAACACACCACTCCATCCTAGTGACATGTTGGAAAGCTTCCTTACTCACTGCGTAACAAGCAGCGAGTGTGCTCAATGTCTCTCAAGGGTAAATCACCCACAGGTTACTCAGCTGCTTGTAGAGGATTCTGGCTTGCAGGAGTCACGCTGTGTCTTTTCAAGCCCTCACTCTGTTCTCAACAGTTTTAATAGAACTACTAAGTCTTTCAAATGTGGGCATTGAAATACAGTCACCCTGGGACAGGGCTGCAAGTTTTCCGAGAGTTTGTGTAAGCTGAGCAGAGGGAGGGAGATTTCAGTTCTTTGTCCTTCTGTGAGCACAAGGATTAGGCATAGCCAGGCTGGGGGAGAACTGTTCCATCCACGCTCCTTGAGAGCTTTGCAGGGCCAAGCAGCTCCCCTCTGTTAGGTGCCTCCTTGGCTGTGGTTCTGCTCTTCCCCAGTTCCTTAGGGATGCAATCAAACAGTCTGGGTGAGAAACATGTTAATGGGGTCTTTAAGAAGTGAGAGTTGAGATTCTAATTTTAAAGCGTTTTCCTGAATAGCCCGTGAAGTGTGTGGCTTACAGTTCATAAAACACCCTCTTGATATCACTCTGGGCCTTCATTTTTTTTATTACTGCATTGTTTGTGCTTGAATAATGAAATGTTGAGTCTGTTTTCATTAGACACATCTGAATTTTCAGAGCCACGTAAGAAAATCCATTAGTCTAATTTCTGTTTGCTTGCTGTCAGACTACACCATCTATTCAGTCATTATTTTGCATTCCAAAAGGTACTGGGTTTCTAGGCAATTATTATTATTATGATTTCTTTAAGGAGCAGTTAGGTTAGCAGTCTTTGGTTTAACTGACAGTAGGCTTTGTTTTTCAGTTGAGGTTTTTTCTTCCCTCCCCAGATGCAAACCATCTATAGTTCCCAGCCCTTTGTTAAAGACTGACAGTGAAAGTATAACTCAGACCAGATTTTGTCCTGGTAAAATGTTACAGATACAGACATAATCAGTTCTAGCTTTCCCCATATTCTGGTAGCAGAGGCTCATTCTGCCTAGCACATAAGGCAACCCTGGAATTCCTGAAGATCTGGATTTCTGACTCAGTCCATGAGTCTAGACTTCGTACCCAGATTTTTTTCCTATCTTGAATGTTGTATAAACCTTAGGTGCCTGTATAGTAAAACTTTTTGAAACATTGACCCATTAAAATTGGATTCTAAGCTTCTTATGTGTAAGTAGATGTTTCAAAAATCAAGTGATATAGAATTGATTTATAGAAATCCATACCAGGCATTTAAAAGTGAGGTCAAATGAAGCACTCCAATGTGTAAAAGTGATTTTTTGATAGAATGGTTTTTTTATAGCACCCTTACTGTGGGCAGATGGTTTGGGGATGGAACATGTCTGGGTTATGAGTGCTTGAGAAGCACCCCTGGGAAGAAAAGATGCAGGGGTCTTCTCTCTGTACAGCTGTGCAGAGGTTACAGGTGTTGGGGGCACAGTGTGTAGGAGTGAGCAGGACTGTTCATACTTGCCTTATCCCTGAGGTATCCTGTTAAATGACTCAGTATTCCTGCTCCACTCAAAGGGATGGGGCATGCTTTGCTCTTATCTTAAGTAAGAGACAACATTCTGTGTTTTCTGCCATCTCACTGGCTTTGGCAGGTGTTCTCTCCTTGCTTAGGATGTCAGCTGGGTTAGACCTTCTTCTCTCTGTTGGGACCCAGCACACCCAGCTCATCATTTCTGCTTGTGCTCCACAACCTGAGCACCATAACCACTCACTTCTAAAATATCCTTTGGATCTGTGTCATAGTCTTGTGAGAATATCTGGTGGTCCAGATGTTCTAAAGGTGATGATTCAATGGAAGTGATGTGCAAAACAAATTTGGACAGCTCAGCAAGCACAGGTCAGATGTTGGATTGCGCTGCCAGGAGCCAGGGAGTGAGCCTGTGGGAGTAGGCACTACAGAGGATAATTTGGCAAGAAATCCCATGAATAACCAGGATGATCTGAAGGTTTTAAGGAAAAATATATTTGTCCCATCTTCTTCATTGTTGTATTCCTGGATGTGAGTTAGAACTGCAGCCACAGGAGGCTGTGGCTCTCTGCTCTCTGTGCATGCAGCCTCACTGTATGTGGGGCCAGCCCATCCAAAAGGTGATAGCCAAACCAGGGAGTGCACCTGATCAGCAGCAGTGTTGTCTCCTCAGGGCTCTGCAGTTCCCTGGGGCTTGTACAGGTAGCTTTTGCAGAAGCTTCAGATTAGGGGGGGAGTTGCCTCCAGAGTTGACCTTCTTAAAGTTAAGAAATAATCAAACAGAACCAAATGAGAAAGCAGCTGGAAGAACAAGCAGTATTATTAAGGTGCAGTGTCAGGTTATTTGTCTCCACCATCCTTTACACAATCTGCAGCCAGAGTGAGTGTGTTCCAGGCAGATCTGATTCCTTCAGTGCATGTCATGTTTTGATCACTGTGCCGGTGGATTTCTGGGAGTTATTTTCTCACTCGGGTAATCTTGATAAAGAACAGAGAGCTGGAGGCTCAGAGGGCAGCAGGTCAATGGTCAGCATGTTTCTGTGGAGAGTTCTGATCCTACACTGATTTTCCTCACTGTCACCATAGCAATGTTTTCTCCTTGCCATAGCTGCATGGAAGTATTAACTTCTTTGGGTGCCACTGACAGGAATTTCCTAAGTGCGTGGGCATAGGTTGGGTGCTCTGAGCAGAAAAGTAATCTAAGTCACAGCTTGCTTTCTTGTAGCTGAGAGAAACAACACAAAGATTTGCTTGGAATACATCCATGTAATTATGCAGGTGACTTGAGGAGTCCCCCCTGAACGGTCTCAATGAAATAATTTTGTTCCAAATTTCTTGGGATTTTATTCTAAAAAGCAGGAAGGAAGAACCCCAGTACTTGAAATAAAGCCCTTTTTTAAATTAAAAATAATTCTGAAAAACATTATCCTAATCTCAGTACTTCTTAGGGTTTACCTGTCCCCGTAGGGTTATGCCAGCTACAGAAAATAAAGCTTTCACTGTGCTTTGGTCATCTAAAATGAATTATTTCTACAGAGCACTTCAATTTAGATTATTTAATCTAAGTGTTTCAGATGTTTCTTTAATAATAAACCCTAGCTAAATATTTCAAAACAGTAACATCAGTAACGGATGGAGAAGTCAAGGACAACCAAATTGCATTTCTTTTTTGCCATGGCTGTGGAGTTTGAGGTGCTCAGCTGGAGCACTGAAACGTGGGGTCTCCAAATTAAATGTCAAGCACCACAGCTTTATAGAGCAGTCACCCAAAAATCAAACTTTGCACACCCTTACATGAGATATGGTCCAGCATCTCAGAAGTTAGGGGAAATTTTATACTGACTTAGGTGCTGGTTCAGGTTCAGAACTGAGATAAGCTGGAGTTTTTAATGGATTCTCCATTTTTGCAGCCTTCAGGGTTGCTCTAGCTTGGGTAATTGAAGGAGCAATGTCTGCTTAGTGAGCCTGTACCTCCTGCTTAGCAGAACATTCCGTTTGGTCTTCGGTGATTGTCCTGCTGGGTAGCAAATACCTCTGTTTTAGTTCCCTGTGCATCTACAAGAACTTGGAGGTGTGACTGCAAACCAGACACTGGTGTGCCAAGGCTCCCCTCTGACAGCTCTCCATCCCTGTGTGGCTCCAGCCAGTCCGTCTCTATTACCAAGCAACCTCCCTGTAAACCAGTTATCGTGCCTGTGATGGCTGTGAGGGATCATAATTACTGGGCTTATCGGCTGCCCTGTTTGCTGCAGGCTCATAAAGCCAAATCCTGCTGGAACCCTATGGCCTGTGTTCCCATGGAGCCCTGCCAGTCCCTGGAGTTTTCCCCCCACTTAGCTCTCCTGGGGATATTCCCCCTTTCCCTCTCATACAGCTGATCCAACGCTGCCTGCTCGTCTGCCTTTCCCAGGCAGTCTGAACCTCTCCAGCTTCTTCTGCCTTCCCCCAATTAGTATGCCTTTCTCTACTGGTGATTTGCTTGCTTGATTAACTTTTGAATATTTGTTTGATGTCTTTACAGTCTTTCCTGTTAATAACTACCACAGAAGTCAGAAGTAAAGCTTTACAGTTTCTCTCTGTTCCTCATCACACTTGTCCCCTTTCCCTAGTGTTAATCCTGCTATTGACCCTCATTTCTTTTCCAGTCTGACTATTTCTTCCTTCACTGATTGTCTTCAGTTCGACACAGATCATATGCACGTCATCATTTTTTTCTCACTTGTACCACGGGGTCATCTTTCCCAGCACACTGTCTTGTTTGTATGCAAGCCTTAATTGCTCTTCTTTGTGGAGAGAGTAAGAAAACAATTATAGGGTAGTTCTGTTGACAATTAGCTTCATGTAACCCTACCTACTCCTGGTGGTGTGCTGGAAAATACGATGTCATCTCTTTATTTTAATGAATGCGGTGTTACCTTGTCTTTGAAGCTATTAAGTCAAAGAGAATTTTGCCTCTTGCCATAGTAGCATCAGGGCTAGAGCAACACAAAAACAGCTCTGAACATTTCATCTGCAATTTTTATACTGAAACAGCTTGATATTATTGAGAACATGACCTGTGGCCGTGATCTGAATAAGCCTTGCTTACCTATATCAAAAGAGGCAATTTTTGTAGTGTGTCAGCACCAAGTGCACATCTGAGGCATTTTGGGAGAAGATGTTTAAGGACAAAAATTAGGGTTCATGCTGGTGAACATTTGAAATGTGAAAGTCCGCCTGAGCACAATAACTGTTTGAAGTGACAATAAAAACCTTTTGTGGATAGAAACGCTCTAGTAACAAACAGAATTGTAATCCAAGGGGCAATTGCATAGCAATCCAGACAAATCAAATGTCTCCTCAATAGCCTACTCTGCTGAAGTCAATAGCAGACCAGTCTGCAGAGCTTTAGAAAATCCTACCTTAGGTGCTTTATTGGCACACCAGGTTTATAAAACAAATGCACTTATTATTACCATACAAAATACATCTCCCTGAGCTCAGTGGGTCTGTTGATGGCACTGGCTGGTACACCAAGACAGGGGAAGGTTTCAGTGCAATCTTTCTTTAATCAAATGAGAAGTAGAGTGAAAATTAAATCTAATTGCATTAGACAAAGCAAAGCATCGGCAGCCTTTACAAGCAATTAAGGCTTTGGGGTGGAATAAGACAAGAAATTGAATGGTTTGATGTTAAGATACGGGATTACTTATTGTAGGTGAGGCACTGCTCATGTTTAAAAATCCATTATAAGTGCACGAAAGAAGCAGTAATACCTCTCTAACAGTTGTAGCCCCACAGTGATTCCTCACTGGATTTTAACCTTTGTGAGCTTGTTCCACTGCAGCTTCTTCGCCTTTAGAAGTTATTGGCCAAATGGTTCCCAATCATTCCCAAGTCTTACACGGGCAAATTTAATCACAGCAGAAACTGCAGCTAGAAGAAATTTGTCCATCCAAGAACTGACTGAGAAACTCAGTAAATTCCTATTTTAAAGCCAGATAAAATGCCTTTGGTTATTCATCTATATATTCTGTCATTTCTTTGCTCAGCCTGAGCATTGTGCAGGCAATACATCTCTCTCCTGAGGTCAAACAAAAAAACACAGTGTCACTCATGCTCAATGAGTATACAGTCAAGTCTGCTTTGAGCCCAATGGAAATAGGAGGGAGTGATGGCAGGGTGAAGATTTTAAATCCAAGTTGTGATTTTCTGTAAGAGAGGCAGAAAGAAGCTGTTTGATAAGATGATTTGTTCCTTTACAAAAACTGCTACTGGCGGAGCTGCAAGGACCAGGAAAATCTCTGATAAAATCAAAAGCTCTAAATTGTCTTGGCAATGTGGCGGAGTTGTTCAGTATCATTAAATTTAAAAATAGTCAAGGGAAATGCATACTAAGGAAGGAAGAGTTAAATGGAGAAGTAGAAAATAGGAAATAACTGGTTAGTCAGCAGTCCTGTCTCCCTCTATTTCTGTTACAGTAACTTAAAATCGGGTCTTTGTGCCTTCATGAATGAATTGGAAGAGCTGCACGAGCAAAAGGATTTTGAGAATTTGCTTCTTTGCTTTCAACTGGAACTTTTTAAAATAAGGGACCCATGAAGTATATTTAAACCATTAAGAAGTCCAGGTAGATTGATCAGTTTCTTCATTAAATTGTAATTGCAGAAGTTTGTACAGAGATTTGGGAGGGAGAAAAAAAAAAGGCCTAACACCGGAAAGGATGTTTTCATGTTTAGGGCCTTTTTATCCCTTGGTTCCATCTTTATAGGCTAACTCTTTGTAAAGCAGAATAGCTGAGACAACTATCAAGAAACAGATGTTCTCTGAACACCTACTTACACAAACACCAGTGGCAGAAGAAAAATACACCACAAGTCTGTTGTTCAATCCAGTCAAAAGATAAGCCAACAGTATAGCCATTAAACAGTCTTTCCCATCTGTAAGGCTCAGAAAGCCCACAAGTGACATCTTCTTTTATCAGACTTCTTATGTGGGAAAGTATGACAGACCCAAGATCACTTATAAAATTCAGATCATGCTGTTTCTTAGCCTGAAAAGCGTTATTGTGAGATGTACTGGCACTGAAATGACAGTATATGTGCAAGTATTCCTTCAAAGCCAATAATGTCTCAAGAATATAAGAAAATTTGAATACCTTTATTCTTTTTCACATGCAGTTCAGAAAAAAAAATGGCTCAACCTTGGGTGTACACAGACATCTGAAATGCAACTGCAAGTTTCACTAAACAGCAAAAGCATGTGTGAATGCTAATGTTTGAAATGACAGGGCATAAGCTTTTTTCTGTTAGGGTGTTGCTTGGATACACAATTATCCACACAGAAAACATTCTCAAAAAAACCATAGGAAAATAAGAATGGAAGCAACTTTAAAGGATGAAAAATTATGATTGCAACAGAAATCTGTTTTTGAAACAATGTTCACCTGGAATCATCAGCTGCATGAAGACTGTAGGAAAGTCAGAGGAGGTAGCAGTGTATGGCTTCAGATAACAGGCACAACTTAAGAGAGAGAAGGAATTGGTGGCTCTTGGGATCTGTGAGCTCTCCCATCATGTATATCCATGGTTACTGAGACACACTTCATATATTTCTTGGTGATCGTGCTTTTGTTTCCTGTGTATTTTTTGAAATAGTTACTCTAAATTCAGGTGCATTTCCTCTGATGTTGTTTCAGAAACCTCTGTGTTTTAGGTGATACCTGGCAGTGCAGTAAGCCAAGGCAGATGCTTCTTCACACAACCTGGAGTATGGGCAGGGGTTTGATACCCCCTGATAGCTGTTAATACCAGAGTGTGAAGACCCTAAGCCTGTAGTGCAAAGGGGAGGTTTTTTCACAGTACCTAAATTTGTCAAATATCTGTGGAGCGTGCGGGATATAATTTTTTCTGTTATTAACACCACCACCATTTCAGAGAAGATTATAGCAAAATGGTTTTCCCCAGCTGTTAGGATCAGAAAAGAAGACAAGCCAGAGACAGGAGCCTGCAATCATCAGGTGTGGAGGCAGCCACAGGAAGCAGCTCTGGGCTAGTTTAGATCAATGTGCAAGGAGACAGGCTGCAACCAAACAAAAGAACATCCTTCTCTCATCTCCTTTCTCTGGAAATACTCCTTTGTGAGGTGGTTTAGGACTAATTTAGGCAACACTAACCCATATTCTTTCTGTTTTAACAAGCCATTAGAGTACTTCAGCTGTGCCAAGGGGCAGAATATCTGACAAAACAGGAGGGCATTTAGTAGCATCCTGCTGAAGATTTGTCCAAGAAAGGCAGCAAAAAATAATTTCAGTCTTGATTTTTATGACTGTCAACCAGAGGCTGGCCCCAAGAGTTTAGCAGAGAAGATGATATTATTTATAAGAGCAATAAAACCTTAAGTATTGAAAGGAAGTTTATGAACAATATGCTAATAGAGAGGGGAGATTGTCATGCCACAGGACACTTCCATCCCTTTACAGTCAATTCAGGAAGAACAGTGCCAGTTTGTAGGTCCTGACTTTCTTTATCTCTGTGTAGTTTGAATTCCTACTCCTGATTTTCATCCTTTTCTGAGCTTCATTCTCCACCATCTCTTTTTAGGAGAGGTTCCCTCTCCCTCATTCAAAACCATGTTCTGTTGCAGTAGGATTAGCCAGAGAACTAAACATAAGCTTGCTAAAGATTTTGAGCCTCAAGCCTGTGACTCTCCCCATGTGTTCCCTCATCAGGGTGGGGCTGCTTAGCAAGACCTTGGGCCAGAGCCTCTGCTCAGCTGGCAACACTGGTGGCTTGGCACAAGTCAGTTCCCATTTGCTTGTACAAGGTGTATAAAGAGCAGCTGGCCCCAGCCAGGGAAACATAAAACTGATTTAGAGACACTTCTGCTTCTTTCTTGGCTTGGTTCTTGGCTTGGTTCTTGGCTTGGAAGTGCCAAAGCAACTTCAGCAGACCTCTTTCTGTATTTATGGAGTATTTTCTTTAGGATAATGGCATGTAGTGGTGAGCAAGGGTGGACTTGTTTAGTCAGTCTTTCATATGCACTTTCTTTGCAGGCTGTACACAGAAAGGGCAGCATGCAGTACAGGTGAGAAAAAAAGCTTGCCTGCTTCTGCTAAGTGAAAAGAGCAAGAATACTGCTGCTGCTGGTGAAGCTGAAGCCCCAGCATTTGCCTCTTTAAGGGCCATGTATCACTCAAATATACAAAAGTTAGGCTGCTTGAGCTGATAAATGTGCCTGCTGAGTACCCACTAGAGACTGAAGATCTTTCTTGGAAAGCTCTGCTAGAAGGTGTCAGCTTAGAAAAACACACAGGGGAAACCTGCTGCCAGGAGGAGAAGTTGAACATTCACAAGCAGCCAGGTTTTTAGGAGGTTATTCCTCTCCTCTTCCTTGAGGTTCTTTGGGGTCACCGCCAGTTCCTTAAGACCACATCAAGGTGGTAACAGTTGAGGTTTCTGAGAGGAAGCCTCACCCTTACTCCTCTCAGTCCAGCATATCCTTTACCCTAACTACACTGCTCTGGCTGTATCATACATGACAGCCTCTCCTTAGCTCATGGGGTCCCCTCCTCACCTGCCTGAGGTTTCCTCTTAGTCTCTTTTTATACCTTTCACACATGCCTGGAAATGCAACAACTATTTATTGATTCACCTTTTAATTGTTTAATGTAATTGTTACAAATTCAATCTCTCTTTTTTTTTTCCTAAGGAAGCTTGGCTTATTTTAGGCTTACAATTCTATTAACTCTTTTCAAAACCAACATACATTAAAGAGGAATGAATATGTGGCCATGACCTCTTAGCCTGTGGCTTGAAGCACATCCAGCAGAGAAATGCTGAGGGTGATCCATTCTGGTGTTCACTGATACTAGGCATCACAGCACTTTGGATAACCAATAACCTGATCACCATTGTGTGTAAGTAGAATAAAACTGGTACTGTAGCAAGCCTGTAATAATTGCCTGCAGCTATTTGAAACTCCTTAAAGTTAAATTCCTCATCTCCTGGCTCTGTTCTGCCAGCATGGCTCCTTTTGAGTAGCAGTTGTCTCAAACACCTGACTAATATTTCACAGGTGGAAATGAAACAAAGAGCACCAGCAGAGACATGGATGGTTTTTAACTACATTCATTAAGCTTATTATGGTGCTCTTTTGGGTGACTGAATAGATTGGGCATCTTTTCCCAAAGTCTCTGGGTGTAGGTATGTGCATTTTTATGTATGGAACATTCAGGGGGGGAAAAAAAATAAACTGGTTTAGGTCACCTTGCTTCACAAAGCAAAATTACAGGAATTCTGACCATCTCTTTACTGTAGTCTGTGTTAAAGGAATGTATTTAAAATAATTTTTAGAAAGTTAGGAAATGCCAGAAACTGCCTGGTTATTAATCTTGGAAGTGGTGCATGTGTATATATAACCAAGGATTGATGGATGAATGGGGAGATAGAATGATTAGGGAAGTCAGTCCTTATCTGCATAGTCACTCAGTATTTTCTCCATGCAGTATCTGCCCCAGTACATGGGTCACCAAGGACTGCAAGCTCGTGTATGATACAGGTTAGGGCAGCCCTAAAAACGGCAGTTTTATCTCATTTATTCAGACAGAGCACAGATCCAGCTTAAAGGGTCTTAATTCACACAGTGCTGGACAGACCACTGCTGTTCAGGAGGTGTTTGCAGATAGTGATCTAAATAAGATCAAATGGGATTTTGCAGCAACTTTCGTATTAAAGGCTTTGCAATAGGAAAGCTCTAAAAAAATTTACTGTTTGAGCCCAAAGGGGGGTGTTTTGGGCTCAAAGAAGGCTGAGAAAAATGTTAAGGGGAAAGTAAGTTTTTAATTTGTAGTCCGAAAATGCAAAGCCAGGTGGAAGAACTGACTCGTAGTATTCTCCCTTTTGGGTAAAATCTCTGGATGTAGCAGTTTTGTCGGCTCTGAGCTGTGACCCTGTATCCAAGGCAACTGTTTCTGGATGTTGGGTGGTAAGGAGATAGAGAATAAATGAGAGGCAGTTGTGAAATGTACAGGTATGACTCTCAGGGGAAATAATAATGAAATGTTAACAGGTTGGAAAGGGTGGAAGGAAGCCAAACCAGAACCCAAACATGGGATTCAGACTAGGATGTTTTGTTTCTATGTAAGTGTACAGTATGGTATATGTGTTAGTCAGTCAAGACCAGCCAGGACTACTGGAAAGCTCTGAAGTAAAGCAAGTGCAGAACAGAATGAAACTAAATTGTTTGCTCTTCGTTTCTCTGTCTGTGTTCTGTGACCCCCATCTCTTAGCCTTTATGTTTGCAAGAACTTCTTTCCTTCTGGAAGCAACATTCTGGTTATAGTTGTTTCTGTCGTTGTTTATCTCTGAGGAACCATTTGTTTAAAGGGTTACTTTTGACCATTTTAGGTACTTTTGATCTCTTTAAATATAACTACATGATGGTTATATAGTGGTGTAGAGGTGGTACTAAGTCTGATGATCTAAGTGCTGTTTCCTTCTGGGATTTCAAATGATTTCTCCAGTGTGCTGACCTGCTGTGTGAGTGAAGCCCTGAGAGGACATCTGCATAAGAAGAGCTGCCTCTCCCTGAAAGAGGCAGGGACACATCATGCCCTTTCTTTTGTTCAGTTCCTGTGACTTTCTTGTGTGCAGTTTTTGAAGGGACCAACACTTCATTGCATCTCTCAGTAAATTCATCTTTATTGCAAAACTATCACCCCCTTTAATCTCAAAATATAGTAAGAAAAGGTAATTGCCAAAGTAATTTGACTGAGAGGAGAGCTCACAAGTACTAAAGCTGCTATATTCCATTCTGTCTTCTGGCATCAACCATCTCTTACTCATAAGAAAGTGTGTAAAAGCAAAGAAAGCAAGAGCAACAGGAAGCATATGTCACAAGTTTGTCCATCTGTTCTACCTCTTGAATCCATCCCTAGCTTAAGTAATTTAAAACTCCAGATGAGCAGAATTGTAACCACAAACCTGTTATGCAAGTCAGGATGAGGGTCTCATTAAATGCCAGCACTTAACCATGAGAGGCTGCTGAAGAGAGTTTTTATCAGCTCATCTCTACTAATTCTCTTTGTCTGGGGAGGAGAAATATCAACCAGCTGAAATTAATGCTGCCATGGAGCTTGTATCTGAAGTGGTGGGGCAGAATTGGCATGAGAGAGGTTGAAATACTGCATCTGAGCAGCACAAAGTCAACCCCAAGGCACCTGTAAAATACATCTCAGGACTGTGAAAAATGCAAAGCCCTGTTGCAATTTTTTTCCTTGCAGTGTGTTGGAAGCATAGGCAGTTCTGGATGAGCTTTCTTCATCCGGGCATCACAGTGTTCTTAGCCTTGGGTGGTGGCTGAGCTCAGAGATGAGGTGCAGAGCATACCAGGACCAATTCCTCGTGGTCAGGGTGACACGAGGGGACAAGCACAGCTGCGAGAGGGAGAACCTGCATGGAGAGCCTGTGACTGCTTCCCTCAGCCAGCTGGTGACCTAAGGGACGTGTTTTAGTCCTTTAGTCTTAAAGGTCTTTTCCAACCTGAATGATTGCCTGTTTGCCTGACCTCACTTTTTGCCTGTTTTATGTATTTCTTAGCACTCTCATTGCTGTGAAGGGCCCTTTCACCTTGCATAGCTGCATACCGAATTCTGGTAACATTTTGCTTCAGAAAGTCGTGATGAAACAAGCAGCATCAAAAATATCAAACTTCACCACCGCTCTTGAATGATCACCAGAAAACACTAAAAAGCCTCAGCACATTTACAGCTTGATCCAAACTGTCGCTATGTCTATTTTTTTTTCCTAATTAATAAATGTGTCTAGCCGTATGTGTGACAATAAACCCATTTATTTTGATGGTGATGTTCACATGCTTGCTGTGAAGCACATGTTTAAGTGCTTTGCTGACAAGGCACAGGCGAACAGATGCCTTCTCCATAACAAGTTGGCTGTGTATCCCTAGCTGGCAACCACAACAGGCTCCCCAGCTCCTTCTGAGGATCAGGCACTTATGGATATTCATCATTAAATGAGAAGACTCCTGCTAGCAGCCAGCCCAGTTCAGAGAGCAGATCCACCCCACAGAGAAGAAGGAACTGAGAACTTCCCAGAGCCCAATGCAGGCTTTGGGAGGTCTGCTCAAAGGTGGTCTGTTAACGCTGGGTGGGTTAACGACGGTGGGTCCAGAAAGCAAAATGTAATGACCTCTTTGGTAATATATTCTGGTAATACTGTGCAAGTTTTTCACTGACTTTTACACAAAATACTCTTTTTACGATGATGCTTTTGATCATAAAATCCTAGAAGGGTTTGGGTTGGAAGGGACTTGAAAGGTCATCTATTCACGTGGGCAGGGACTAGATTAGGTTTCTCAGATTATGAAGTATAGTCTGACTTGCTGGCACACAGCTGTTTCTGAGCCTGCCAAATCTGCTGAGATAGTAGGACCACCTCTTCCTTTCTGCATCTTCAGGTCACTGAAAAGATATGTCTGAGTTCACTTGTCATGAGCATTTACATTCTTTTATCAGCCAATGGGAAATTCTCTATTAACAAAGTAAGAAGGGAACACAGATAAACTACCCAGAAAAATTCAGCCATTGCAAAAATAAATCAGTAGGTCTCAAGCAGCAATCTCAACTCACTATATATAAGTAATATTTTTCCTGTTGCTGTTTATAAAGGTATGTCATGGTACTAAACTGGATTTCATCATTTCATTATGCTCTGTAATGATTTCATTATGCTCTATGCTTTTTCTTCACAAATTTCTGTTTATATAGTCTGGTATTGATATTTACCTCCTTGAATATGTTACTTGCTCAGTGTTTTGGTGGAACAATACAGCAATGACATGTCGGAATGTGGATTTTTCACAAACCTTTAATTCAAATTAGATGTGGTTATTTATTCATGGGACATAAGCAGTCACCTTAATCCTGTCAATATGCTCTTTTCCTGAGCCACCACGTGTTTTTACAGAGAAGAATAGCAGAACAAGGGCAATACCTGCAGAACTGAGTTTCAGAAGAATCTTCCTGAGATAGGATGTAAAGTATATGTAATAGTTTTCATAAAATAACTGGTATCAGCAAATAACATGGAGTAAGCACTGTATTTATTTGCATGCAAATTAAGTTCATTTTTGCTGTTATTTAACCATCTGTTAACTACAAGGCATTACTGCTTACTTATAAAACTGCGTGTATGAGTAATGTCATAATAATAAGTAATATTACAATAAGTCATTCATATAAAGAAGAGGTGAATTCATATTCTTGCTGTGTCTTCCCAGAGTTTGTGTACTCTTGATTTTTCTGTTTAACTGTGCAGCAGTGTTTTCCCTGCTGTAATTATCCATCTGCAAGTTGCCAATGCCCCCAGTCTGCCAGGCAGCTCTGCAGCATGGTGGCTTTTCCTTCTCTCTGTGATGATACCAGGTGGGCTAGTCACAGCTGGGATTTGGAAAAGACTTTAAAGTGCTGTTATTTTTAAAACAATATTCAGTATTTGGGAGGCGTGGTTTTTTTCTGTTATACAACCTGCAAACTTCCATCTTCTCAGTGGGAATGGTATAATCAGACCCCTATAACAAAAATGTTGCACTGAGTTACAGCTTGTGAACAGAGAACTTAAACTTTCCATCAGGTCCTGATGGCTGACACGTGTGAGCAGGGAAATGGTCTCTTTACCTCATCCCACCTTGGAAAGGTTTGGCCTCAGTGAGCCTTCCACCTGCATTTACAGAGGGGTATTGTTCTTTTAATACACTGTCTTTCATCTCACAAGGATTTCTTTCTCACTGTTTTAGTCATCTGATTGAACTTTCTGGTGCCTTCTGCCTTCTTTACTGAACTGAACTCAGTTTCATGTTGGCCTGAGCCAACTTAGCGATAGCACTCCTTTTGTCCAGTGAGATGTGAGCCTTGTTAAGGTACATATATATGAGCTTATTCACGAAAACCCACGTCATTAATGTTGCCCATTTATCTCCACACCATAGGTTTTGGAATGACCACACCAGCAACCGTGGCCGGAAAAGTATTCCTCATCATTTACGGCCTTTTTGGGTGTGCCGGGACTATCCTCTTCTTCAACCTCTTCCTGGAGCGCATCATCTCCCTCCTGGCGTTTGTCATGAAGGCGTGCTACGAGAGACAGCTGCGGAGAAACAGCGTCCCATCTTCCAGCTGCCAGAAGGGAGCAGCTGTGTCCGGGGGGAGCAGCCTCTCGGGCTGGAAGCCGTCCGTTTACCACGTGATGCTGATCCTGGGATTTTTTGCTATTACCCTTTCCTGCTGCGCCTCGGCCATGTACACGGCAGTGGAGGGATGGAACTACATTGACTCCTTGTATTACTGCTTTGTCACCTTCAGCACCATCGGCTTTGGAGATTTGGTAAGCAGCCAAAACGCTGCGTACCAACATCAGGGATTATACAGATTCGGGAACTTCATATTTATATTAATGGGGGTATGTTGCATATACTCCCTTTTTAATGTCATCTCGATCGTAATCAAACAAATTTTGAACTGGGTGTTGAAAAAGTTGGACTGCAGATGTTGCCCAAAGTGCCGTAAATCCAGTACCCGCCTCAGCCGCCGCAACGCCATCAACCCAGGAGCCCGCCTGCGCCGCCACAACGTTGCCGTGGACGTTGACGGACAGTACGACAGTGACACCGAGGGCAGGAGGCTCTCTGGAGAGATGATCTCCATGAGGGAGCTCACAGCCTCCAATAAAGTCTCCCTGGCCATTTTGCAGAAGGAGTTGTCCGAGACGGCCAATGGCTACCCGAGGAATGTCTGCATCAATACGAGACAGAACGGTTTATCTGCGGGGGTGGGGGCTCTGGCCATCATGAACAACCGCTTGGCAGAAACAAGTGATTCTAGGTAGAGTTTTTGGAATTCCTTTTGTTTCTTAAATAAAAATAAAATGGCGGTTAGGGTGGAATTACCACAGTGAGCTACTGGAAAGTTTTAAATTTCAGAGACAGCCTTGGTCTTCATTGGGTGTTCAGCGTTTTACTTTTTGGGGGTTTTATAAGTATTCTCTAATATGCAGTGAGATCTTTACCACTATGTTACAATTTTCCCGCAAGGGGGTTTTAAATGAGACTTGGATGTCTTTGATGCAGAATCTGGTGCAATTATAGAAGGATGGTGTGCATGGTTAGGATGGTGTCAGAACCATCATGCTCTTCTTCAGAACGGAGCCTGAACCCAAACTCTGTGTTAAAAGGCATAAAGCGGGCAAGTTGGGCTCTAGATTGAAAGATGGGGTTGGTATGTTTGGGCTAACCAGTATCTCACAGTTTGCCAAAGTCTGGATCTGGCCCTGAGCCTTGTCCTCGATCCTGTTTGGCAATTCCTCGTAGCAGGCCTGTATATGACATACACGTAGGTGACTGTCGTCACACCAACTTCAGGTTGGCTCTGCTTCACTTCAGTAATCACTGACTTCAGTGGCAGAGGATGGAATGGGCTGAACTCCCCTTGTACAAATGATGGGGTTTAGCCAGTCTTGTCTGAAAGACCGCCTGCCACCTAACTCTTAAAAGTCAGGGGATTATCAAGGACCGTGTTAAGGTGTGCAAAACTGTTCCTGCCTGCTGAATAACAGAAAACAGGTAATTGTCGTCTTCAGAACTGACTTCATTTAATGCAAGAGAAGCCAGTATGCACCTCTGGTCTCAAATGTTTGCATCAACACAAAAATGCTTGTTTAATTACTTCCTCATTGAAATAAGTCACTAAAATGAATGTAGGCTCTCTGTTGCCCCAAATTTGCATCTTTTACTTCTGCAGTATTGTTGCAGAGATTGTGCAAATTTCTTTGAGGGCCCCAACCCTTTACTTGCTTCCCACCAATCTGACTGTGCAGGTTGTACAGAACAGCATTGCTTTGGAGTTCCCTCAAAAACTGGCTTCCTCCAAAATGTTGATACCAAGTCATAAATTGGCCTTGAGCTGTTGCTGCTACCATCTTAAGCCATATTTAACCTGTGCTAGCCCAAACCACTGAAGAACCAAAAGCAAACCTGGTCTAGAGCATTTAGTTTAGCATGACAACCAGATGCAGAGGATTTGCTGCAAACCTCTTTAAATAATACATGCAACAGCTCTGGATCATTTCTCCAAATTCTCTGTACTACACTGTGAAGGTAATAAAAAGGCTTCTGCTGATTCTAAGCAAGAAACAAAACTTAAGCTTATATTATAAGAAACCTTCTCTTGGAAACTTACTGGAAAATTGTAGGCAAGACCATGAATAGTAGGTTGGGCACTGAATAAATTGACCAAGCTGGTGAACACAAACTAGGAATATTAGAAATGTTTGAAAATTTTTCCATGAAGTTTCATATAGATATTTTACTCTATTTCCTTCTATTGTTTTGCATGGGTTTGGAGTAGCCATCATTTTTGCTTTCTTTTGAATTTGTAGCAGCGCAAAATGTTTTGGAATTTACCCTTGGAAAACTAACTTTATATTTCAGGTTTTGCACACCTGAGCCTTCCAGCTGAATTATGACATTGAATGTATCTTTTTCCTAACAAAAAGGAATCAGAGCTGCAGCTAACCCATCACACATGGGTCTGTATCACACTGTAAATGTCACAGCTTCTGTCAAGATGTGTTTGGCCAGAAACAAGCAGTGATGATTGTAATGTGTTTCCAGCTGGTACAGACTCACACTTAAGATTCTGTGGTATGGTAGGGGCTGCATTCAAGAGGCAGGAGCTTTCTTGGTGGCAGAGAGACTCCTCAAGGTCCATCTGTCAGAGTGCCTTCCTGTCTGTGCACTCATCCTCTTTAAGGAGGCAGGAAGAGGTGTTTGGTGCTCCTTTTGAAGCCCACGGAAGGATAAATTTGAGCAGGACGTACAGGGACAGGTCATGGTCTGCAAAAGACTCTGATTGCTGGAGGACCCGGTTCAGGAAGGTTCCCTTTCCTTACAGACATGCGAGGGAAGCAGCACAGGCAGGGAACCAAAAGAATGAAAATGTGTTATTTCCCCTTGGGATTACCCCCATGGGTTAATCTCTAACTGTGATGATTTATGCATTTGTTTTTTAAATGTGTGAATGGGACCCTGCTCTTTTTTTGCAGCCCGACCTCTCTTAGGGTTGTATCTTGGTGCATTTGTTATCATGGGGACTATTACTCAGAAGGACTATTACATAAATCAGGGCAGACAAGGCTCTGACTTAGGAGTTTGAGCAGAAAGGGCCCCAAGACGCAGCAGAATTACCTGTTTATTATTTCACTCGTAAAAATATGCTCAAATGTATCAACATTCTGTAAGCTCAAGAAGTCTTATTTTTATGGTAACAAGTTTGCAAATGAAGGAGGGTTTTTCAATGAGTTGTTTTTAAAGGATGAATGTTATAACAATGATTAGGATCCTGTTTAAATTTGTGAATTGTTTTCAAACTACTTACTCCAGCCTGGGAAATACAGTGAAGTAATATGAAATTGTACATTCCTCATCTGTACTTTTTCTGAGTCCAGGCAAAGGCAGACACACAGTCTGCTGTAACATAATTTAAATGTTTCCAAGTCTTTCTGGTACCATCAGTCACAGGGGTGCCTTTGCAGGACCCTTTGCAGTTCCTATCAACTCCAGGTGAAGTTGGACCAGCTGCTAGAGCTGGACTTCTCAAGGGATTTGGGAATCAGGGTGCTGCTCTGTTCACTTTGATCTAATGTTTACTTACACCCAAGGTCCTTGATAATCTCCATTCTGCTTCTCTTTAACCTCAGAGGCATATAAAGTGCATGCCCAGTTATTTACCAGTTCCCGTGTTTCTTGCAGGTCACATATCTCCAAAAGCTGACATAAGTCAACCACAGGGACCCCCAGGTCATATCTAAGTCCTGTAAAAACCCCCAAGCCCATCTGGTTCAGCAAAGCTCAGTTTATGAGAGGGTCAGAGCACAGTTACTGAGCTGGGTCTCACTGGGGAGCATCTGCTGAAGGGTGGCCTTACACTTCCCTCATATTCAGTAGCAGAATTATTTTTCCAGGATGCATGGAAACCAAGCTCCAAATCTCTTCAACCTTCCAGCCCTACCTGAGTACCCATCACCCCTGTGCATGAGTACACGAGCCAAGAGGACAGAGGAGGTTTGAGATCAGTCTTTCCTAGTCACTTGTGCTCTTCCTTTTTTTTAATGATAACTCCTTTTCCCTAACTCCTCTTTTGTTGTGCCTGGTCCAACTAGGATTCCCCAGGGCAGCTTGCTCCGTTCATGAATTAACCCCTAAAGATGCACCAGTTGCACCAAGTGCAATTCCTCCTGGTGTTTCATTTTCACAGACAAAGCAGATACCAGCAATACCTGGACACAGGCTGAAGCACAAGAAATCAGAAGGAAATTGAATGAACAGAGTGGGAAAGTGAAAGCACACTGCACTAGATTGCACTTTCTTTTCAGGTAACTTGGGAGTTGTATTACATTCTAGAAATGGGGTTCTTTTTCAAATTTTATTATGGATAGCCTTGAAAGAATGCAGTCGACATAGGTTTTAAAAGTTCCCTGATACAACCCCCTCTGCACCACTCTGTAAAACAGCAGCAGTAACTCCTGGCTGGCACAGACCAAGGCGTCCCAGCTGCCTGCTGAGCCTACAGGCAGCGCAGACCTGAGCTCAGACCTTGTTCCCCAGACTGGTCTTTTGCTGCCTGAGCCCAGGGAAGAGCATTCAGGAGCAGCAGAAAGCTACAGGAATTAGGACCTCTCTGTGAGCCAGCCCCAAGAACAGCGATGGCACAGGTATGAGCTGCTCCGACAAAGGAGATACCACATTTGCCTGGCACCTGCACTAATACCTTGCAGAGGAAAATCAAAATGTAGGTGAAAGTTAATGAGCAACAATGACCAAAATCAAGTGATATCTTCTCTTTACCCTGGAGTTCAGAGTAGAACCGTCACAAGGAATAATTTCTTGTAAAACCTGTAGAATTTGGCAAGTCACTTTATTGACTTCTTGGGGTCTGTCTTCCCTGTGTGTGTCTTGGACAAAGTGTGGAGTCACACCAAGATGTCATCTGGTTCTCACTGGTTTCTTCCCATCTGCAAAGTTCTCATTTTGAAAAAGTTCAGAGGGTTCTTTATTTCCTTGCAGTGCAAAGGACACAAAGATGTTCAGATCAATCTCAGTGACCTCAGCCACAGGTGGCAGTGTCTGAGGGACAAGGCTGTGCTTTGCCCATCTCCCTGCAGAAGCAGCATGGCACAGCAACACATACCAAGGTTCTTTAGGCAGTTACCAGCTCTGATTGCAACCAGAATTCCTGTTGGAAGGCAGGAATCCCCCTAGAGCTGTCTGGGACTGCCCTGTGCCATGCTCAGGTTACCCAGAAATGCCCCTGTTGTTAAAGTGCTGCTGTCCCAGCATGGCTTCAGTCCCAGCCTGCAGTCTTTTCTCTTCCCCAGCTTTCTGTGGGTGAAAATTTGGGTGTGGTATGAACATTTACCCATATTTCAGTCACGCCTTGGTGCTGAAAGAAAGACTTTAGCAGCAATGGAGGTCATATAGCCAAGCATCTGGGCTTGGTATAAACCTGATTGCCTGTGTGGGATGAATTTATGACTGTGGCAATTAGCTGTAGCAATTAGACCGTTCTCACATTTTAGTATTTTTCTAGCCTTTAACTTGAAAAATATTCAGTGGCAAATCATTGCAGTGAATGTTCAGAGCTAATCTCAACAAAATCAAACTTTGCTGATTGCTAGCCTGGCAAATCTGTGGGTATGGCTTCTGCTCTAATTGCATTACTAACGTGCCTTTCCAAACCAACACACATTTGCAGTGTTACATTTAAATAATACATAAATGCTGTGTTACATAATGAATTCAACTAGGAAAAATTAGCACTTGACTCACACAAAATAACTAATGATGTGTGCATTGCACATTGTACAACCAATATGCATTTTTTTTTTCTTTTTTTTGGTGAACGTGTCCATATTTGAGCTCAGATTATGCTTTCATGAACACTAGGAAAAGAGAAGCACTACACTGTGGAAAATAAAGGGAAGTACAGACAACTCCACTGAGATTTGACCCAAAGGCTATGCATGTTAGCCCATATACAGTAAGTGGTCCATTATGCATTATAAATACATTGTGTAGCAATGGCCCTGAGGAAGGACTACTTTAGTTTACGTGGCCACAGTCTGAGTGCAGCTACCAATAAAGACGCATACCTTTTTATCTTCTCTGTTTGCTAAATAGGTAACATCTGCCCTTTAATTCCAGTGTCTCTTTAAACCATCAAAAAGAAAATGCAATTGCCCCACATTTTGCACAGGCAAAAAGAGGTCTGAGGTCAAATCCAAACTTTCAATTCTAAGGATCCAGAGTGGTCGTTTAGCTTCGAAGAAGGGATGCAGACCTGCAGCCTTCAAATGTATGGTGTTTAGTCCTTTCCTGGAAAAAAAGAGGGAGTAAATATGGATACATTTTATTGCAGAGTACCCCACAGTCTGGTGATTTAGCATGAGAAAAAAAAAATAATAATACAGCCAGTGTGCTGTTACTGAGGAATGAAAAGTGTGGGGAAAGGGAGAGGCTTAGAAGTGTTGTCCAGCAAATCCAGCAGAAAACCAAAGACTTGCTTTGCATTTGCTCATGCATTTATTGCTCACCACACAAAGCTGTGACACCGACCCCCCCCAAGGAGCTCCTGTGGCGTCGTGGGCTCAGCTACCTCGTGTGGGACCTGGAGAGAGGTAATTGGTGAGACACAGGGGGAAGGAAGGGGGAACACACACTTGCCATCTTCATTCAGGGGTGAGTTCAGGAAGATGTTGCCATGCTGCTCCCTTACGATGATGATCAGTATTTTGGGTGTACCAGAGGTGCAGATTCCCATGCCTCCAAGTCCTCCTAGAACCAGGGCCATGTCATGCCCAGGTGTGTCCCAGCCAGCTCCCAAGCCCAGACTTGGCATGAGGGTGTAGGTGGGTTTGAAAGTGTGTGACATCATTGTCGCAAGCGTTTTCAGGATCAGGCCTTCAGCAGGAGATGCTTTTTCAAACCTGAAGAATACAAAGATGCTCCCATATTCCTTTTGTACTTTGCAGACTGTAAGAGTACTTTTTAAAGCCAGTGAGTCAATGCAAAATTAATGCTTTTATAATAACATACAATAAACAACGTGAAAAAAAATTACTGGTGTTTCTGACAATGTGAAAATCAAACACCAGGTTTTCTCAATGGGTATAATTTCCTATTCCATGCTAGTAAAATGATGTCCAGGAAATTTTTGCTCATAGTAACATCCATGGGCTGCACAGGCTGTGCAAGAGTTCAGTTCCAGTTTTATTGTAAAACCTCAGTATCTGAAAGCACAACATCTAAAAAATGGTTTGGGGATTGTTGGTGCGGGTTTTTTCGTGTGTGTAAACATGGTTTATTTACAAAAATAAAAATGCTATAATTCTACATATTCAAACCCATTTTTAGCTCACTAGGATACTACTTTGTTGGATACTCTTAGCAAAAATATCAGTTCCAAATTTCCAGCCAATTTAAATTACTCAAGTTTCAAGATAACCTGTTGAAAAGTATTCTGGTTTATTTTGTTTCCTTTTGAAAGGGCACAGCTTGGTAGATATCTTTAACTGAGCTGGCATTGCTACCTCCTACTACAAACCTCAAAAACTTTACTTCTGGAGCTAATTCCTATGGTTTTGGTATTTGCTCACTTCTGCATTGAATTCTAGAAGGAACGACCACTTCTGTGCCGTTTTCTGGTTGGTAATGTTTCAGCTATTTGCAATCAATGCAAATTTCCTTTTTGCATTGATTGAAAATAGCTGAAATATTAACACCAGCAAATGTTCCCAGACACACCAAAATCAGTCACTTTTCTGAACATTTTCCTTTTAAAAGTTGTTTTGTAAAATCTAAATTCTGATTGTAAATTACATCATGGTTGGAATTAGCAGATTGAATATTTTTTTTCTCCCAACAGAATAGCTTCACATGAATTCTGTGAAGGATGTTAATGATTTGGTTTTGTGTGAAAAGACCTGCCTATTTCATTTGCCCATTTTATCTAATTTGTTTTAAATTCTTAAAGTCAGAAGTATGTAATTCCCATTTGGAAAATGCCCTATGCTGTACATTTGCTCCTGTGAACAGGACTTATAGAGGGATTAAAACCGAGCCTGCCTGATCGCTGCAAACAGAATTGCATGTATAAACCTTCAAAACCTGAATATTTGTACCTGTTTGGCCATTGCAAACCAAAGACATGCTAATGTAATTGCAATTCAAGCAGAGAAACATAAACCACAGGGCTCAACTGGCTGCTAACCACTTCTATCAAAGAGGCCACACAGCAGCAGCAGCAAGGGTGATGGACAGGCTCTTGATGCACAAAGATGTTATTTTGGAGATTGGTTTTGTGGCTGGGAGTTGGCAGGGGAGTGGTTAAAGCAGCTTGGCTGGGTGGAAATGCGCAGTTCACTTTGCTGAGCCTCGGGAGATGTTTGCCAGTAGTAAAAAAAGTAAAAAAAGAGGCTGGCATTGCATGGAGCCTTCTCCTGAGAAGCACAGCAAAGTGCTGTAGCCTGTGTTAGGCTGTTTCTGGCCACCTCTGAACCCCAGCTCGTTCCTGAGGCTGGAGTGTTTGGGACACAGGTGCAGCTCTCGACTCAGTTTGCTCTTTGCAGTGCCTCTGCACTGGCAATGCAGGAATGCTACTGTGATCCTTCTCTCCTCATAAAATGGATGGAGAGATTTGTTTGGACTTTCCATATGATGACAACATACATAAATATTACGAGATTAATCAATTACCAAGTCTGGCTATGTTTGCTTAGAGGTATTTATCAGTAAAAGCAAGAAAAACTGTCTTACCAGTGGAGTGAATCAACAAAACTAAGTGGTGTTCTGAACAGAAAGTAAGGTGCTAAAATATACAGTTGGACCCCAAGGCTCAGGCATGTGTCACAAAATTAACATTTTTCCAATGCTCAGTGCACCTGCATGTTTTGGGGAAAAGCCTCAGTTTCTGTCAGCACCAGGGCGTGCAAAGCTTATGTTTTCTTTATCTGTATGAAAGCAAAATGTATCTGAGGTCATGCCTTGGTCTGCATCGCACTCAGGGATGGACTTGCCTTCATCCCCCAATTGAAGCATGCCCATCATCCAGAGACCATAAATACTGATCCAGTCCCCAGCAGAAAGTGGACAAAGTGGCCCTGGCTTGGGGTATCTGTGGTTTTTGGAGAGCAGTTGAATGTCATGGGAAACCACAGCTGCCTCCTCCAGCCAAGCCCCCACTAGGGTGGGATCCATCCCACTGCCAGCCCCTGATCTGCCAGGAATTGTACTGCCAGGAGCGTGGTGCAAATCATCAGCAATGAGCTCTTATCCCTGCCTTCTTAATGGGCTAAAAACATTGGAAAACAGAGAGATCATTTTCTATTTTAATGATCAAAAGGGTGTTGCCCATTATTCACAGCCTACGCACAAGATGTTATGATTTTCAATTTTTCTGCACTGATCATTCAGCCAATTTAGCAGCTGACCTTCAAGTGGTCATGGTTTTTCAACAAAAGGAGGGAAACGCCCCAAACAGAAAACCTAAACACCCATTGTCAGCATGTCAGAAAAGCAAAATAATCATAAATGAGGTGGTAAGGATCTCACATGCAAAAGTTGTGAGCAGAGCTGCCTCTGTCTGCAGCACCTAGATGTTTTCTTGGCAGTGGGAGAAGTTTGGGTTCAGGAGAGCATCAGCTGGATGTTTGGGGTGCTGGATATTGCCCTGCAAACAGCTGCAGCACCAAAATGGCACTTTCTCAACAAGTTTCTGCAGCTGTTTCCACACCATTAGGGACATTTCGCATTCCTGCTACTGAAATCAGAGGATGGCAGCAAGTGTTACACAAGCAATTTACTGTCACTGTGCATATGGGTATTAGCCAGGGACATTTCTAACAACCAAGGGTAATTTCAGCTGAATGTTGGTCAGAAAAAAGGACATTTTGCCATCCAGAAACAGCTGCAGCAGGTCCTGGTGCCTGACGTCACTGAACATACTCCCAAAGAGTTGAACCACACAGAGGTTACCTAAATAAGCCAAAAGAGATGGTAGGGTCTAAGAAGCAAGTGTTCCTGGGGCTTGAATCTGGAGTAACTTGGTTGAATTGCAGGTAGTAAATAGCCTGATTAAACAGATGTAATGGCTTAAATGCCTGCTAGAAGTCAAAAGGAGATGCATGTATTTTTCCATCACAATTTTGGTAGTGTTTACCAAGTTAAGAGGTGAAATGAAGAAATATAAGTTCCTGTAAATCATTGATTGGAAAACATAGATTTTTACTCTCTTTCAGATGATGCTTCCTGCCAAAACACTAAACTGGAATAAATTTCAAGATTGAAATCTGTTTAAACAAGCAGCAGTTTAAAAAATGCTTTAATTCTGGGTTGACAGGAACTTTGCCTCCAACTCATACCATAATTGTGAGTGCCCTTAACAAATCCGTCCCGTTTTTGGTGTCAGCTCAGGATTTTTCCACTGTAAGATCTTTGAATGAAGAGGACTAAAAGCCATATACAAAGCCAATCAAACACCGATCACATTTCTACTGGTACGTTACATACAGTTTGCAAACAAAAATGGGTATTTTGGGCTTGGCACCCCTTCATTCACAGAAACATGGTTATGGATCCAGGAGGCAGAGACAGCTGATGTGCAGCTGCTTTGCAGAGCAGTGCAGAGGCATTGGCAGAGGATGTGTAGAGCTGGTGGCTAATGAGACTCCGGAAGAACCCACCGATGGAGTCTGGGGAACATTCCTGTGCGTTTTTAATGCCGTGAAACATGATGGAGTATGAATTCTGTACATCTGGGAGGATGTCAAATTCCAGGTGACATTTGGAATATTGCAATTAAGCTATTACAAAGACTTTTGAAATAAACAGGAGACAAAATGCCTGGGACGTGTATGCGAGTACTCTTGTTTTTCCTTCTGAGCATGGAGAGAGGGAGGCGAGGCAGAAGTACCTCCTGGGTGAGAGACCCCCGTGGAAATGTATGGCTTGGAGACCTCAGAGCCATATGGGGAGACCCCACAACTCCCCAGATGCTGGGTACACTGTGTATGGTCAAGCAGAGGCAGGTGGGGTAGCAACTGGTGGGATGTGCTTCCGATGCACCCCATGCTCATCTGTTGAATTCTGCAGCTGAGTGATCCTCTGCTTTGCAATAAAATAGAGAGCAGATGGAAACTGTTTGCTCTGTAAACAGGTACAAGGAACTCCCAATATATCCCCTCTCCACAACTTCCATTCTAATCAATAGAAGCCATCTGTCCAAGGTATTAAGAAAAATCTTGGGAATGTTGGTATTGACTAGAAAGGCACTTAAAAGATCAATCACACTGCGGACAGAGAAATGTCACTGCACCAAACGTGGAGGCCTGCTAATCTTGCTAGATAACGTGGACCCAGAGGGCAAACCTTTCTGGTTTATAAACCCAGGCAAAGCCCCTACTGCTGTCCCCATCTCCTCAGCTAAACAAAACAAGCTCCAGGAAGAGCTGGTGCTTAGCACATGCCCTGGGATGGCACCTGCTGCTGCAGTGTCCAGCCAGATACAAAACCTGCCAAAACACACACAACTTACTTTCCCAGCAGAAAGGATAAAGGCTGAAG
The DNA here is from genome assembly GCA_013400515.1 of Erpornis zantholeuca. Taxonomy (NCBI): domain Eukaryota; kingdom Metazoa; phylum Chordata; class Aves; order Passeriformes; family Timaliidae; genus Erpornis; species Erpornis zantholeuca. The sequence continues at coordinate 171,538 of VZTN01010332.1, forward strand.
AGTTGCAGCCACCAAAAGTGGGCCCAGCAGTGAAGGCAAGAGGGAAATTTTTGGCTATTTAGTGCTAATTTCACTGATGTTGGGTGTCCCCAAAACTGCTATGCTAGGTGTCCAATTCCCTTGGGATTTATTCAACGTCTCCCATGCTTCAAAGAAGTTAAGATTTTCAGACTGTTTCACATTCTTCACAATTCCAGCCATAAAATTCTCCATCATAGAGTGTGGTGGGAAAATCCTGCTGATCTGGTAGGTACTCATATTTAGAGAAAATAAGAAAATACCTTTTTTGGTTTTAGTAATTACCCTTTTTATACCACTATATTTTGATGTTACTGTTCCAGTGCCTTCCTTATTTGCAAATATATCCCCGAGGAGCCACCAGCTACCTCAGCTGATTTCCTAATGGGAAAAAAAAATTCCCTGAGCTCTGCTCTCCAGGAAGGCAACAAAGCAAATTAGTGGAAGAGATAACTCACCTGAACGAGAAGGACCAGCAGCTCCCACAGCTGCTCTGAAGTCTCTCAAGTGACTTGCCCTGGTGTAGGCAAAAGGCCACTGTGAAAGCATCCAGTCTTGGTGTATTTCAGGAGGTGGAAGAAGGCAGCAAGCTCACTGGGAGATGATTTCCCTTGTTTCCGCTGCTGGTGGGAAGCTCATCCATGCTGCCCTCAGGTGACTCCTCTGGGAGTGGATACAGGGCTGCCAGTACCCAGCCAGGGTACATGCATCTGTCTCCAGGCCTCCAAAACCCTCTCCAGAGGCAGGAATGTAAAAATAGCCCTCAATCCAAATTATTGCAGCAGGATCCAGCCCTCACATAAGGGCTGCATGTATATTTACATTACTGGGGTGACAGGGCTGCCCCGAGCTCCCAAATGTGTCGCTGGGATTTTATCCCATGCTCATTCATAGCAGCACCGACTCGGTGTCCAGGCTGCCTGCTGGCATGTCCCCACTGTGCCATGCTGTCTTCCCTCCTTTCCAGCATCCCCCACAGTGGGCACATGTGCATTTCCGACCCTCCCATCCTGCTCCCAGCTCACTGAGACGTGGCAGAAGGTGTGGCATGACAGAAGATGTGGCCTTAATTTTGAGAGAAGCGAATGTGCCGGACAGAGCCTCACACAGGGCTGGTGTGTACGGGATGAGGCAATTACAGGGGATTGGTTAGACCTCGTGCACTGAGATTTGGGGTCGAGTCATGTATTGGGGTTTTCAGTGCTTCCAGACAGCGAAGTGCAAACTTCACTGGGTTTGAGATGACTGCTGCTGGGTTTTCCTGGCCCTGAGTTTCATTGTCCTTCCATCTCCAGTGGGCACCTGATCCCACACCCAGAAACACACTGACACCTTCAGGGTGCTGGGGAGAGTCATGAGAATGAAGGTGGTGAAGTGTCTAGAGGGTAAATCCCGTGAGGAGTGCCTGGGAGTGATCAGCCTGAAGAAAAAGAAGCTCAGGGGTGACCTTATCGCTCTCTACAACTCCCTAAAGGAGGTTGTGGCCAGGTGTGCCTTGGTCTCTTCTTCCAGGCAACCTGCAACAGGTATGGAGGACACAGCCTCAAGTTATGCCAGGGGAGGTTTGTGTTGGACATCAGGATGAGTTTCTTCATGAAAGGGGTTATCAGGCATTGGAATGGGGGGCCCAGGGAGGTGATGGAGTCAGCATCCCTGGAGGTGTTCAAGAAGCAGCTGGACATGGTGCTCAGTGCCATGGCCAAGCTGGCGTGGTGGTGTTTGGTCAAAGTTTGGACTGGATGAGCTCAGAGGTCTTTACCAACCTAACTGATTCTGTGATTCCCTGATTCTCTCTACACCCTATCTGAAAAGTACATTTTGTGCAACTGTTGCATTTATATAGGAGAATTATATAAAGGTTAAAATCCACCTCACCCTAGTCATGTAACCAGTTATTTTGGTGGAAATGACGCTATTTGAATGAGTGTTCCAAAAAAGGTTTCACCTGAAATACCCTCGAAATGTGCTGTACAAGTCATTAAAGCCCTCACCATGCCCACTGTTTTTCTCTTTGCTTTTATCCACTCTAATTGGTCTCTTACCCCATTTATTCCTCTGCCTGCTTCCAAGTCCTCTGTTTCCTTCCCACTGCTTTATTCTCCCAAACTAATACAAGAGCTGTGTATGGCCTTGTGACCTGCTGGAATCGGTGCCAAAACCTCCATGGCTGAGCTGATCACCACACCAGCTCTGAAAATGAATCACTCCCTCACATTTCCACTAAATGTCCTTGCTCCCCTTCACGCCCCAAGTGATTCCTTCAAAGGACAAAATTCTGTCACTGGGGGTAATTAAAAACAGGTCATATCCTGCTAGGATTACAGGTTTAAAAATCTGAGTGCCAGGGAAACAAGGCATTTGCTGGTTTCGGAGGAAACTAACTCCCACAAGAAACATATAACTTAATTTTGCTGTCAGATGTTCCCACAGACTCCTCTCGAAAGTCAACCAAAGCTGTATATATGTGCCTGAAGTCAGTTTTAAAAAAGAAATTACATTTATATTTAGATTGTCACCCTCCAGTCATTCAAAATGGTTCATGTGGGAAGTTTATAATGCTGTGATCAAACCCTTTATTTTGGAATTTATTGACAGTTGAGTGTCACAGATCTTCCGCACTAAAACCTCCGACTGCCTTTAGCACACACATCTTGACAGCAAGAGAGATGGTCCTGAGTGATAGAGCCCTGGAGCAAACAGCTGGGGACACTTTCCCTTTGGGCATATTGGCAGAATTAGGAGGGTGAGCCCCTCCCCTCACCCTGACAGCTGCAGGTGGATGCCTGTTGGGCAAAGCTTTATGTCCATATGTCCATCACCACCTAAATGTCAGTCAGCTGGCAAAGCATGACATGTATGGCTTCCTTGGCCAAGGAAATTATTCTGACCTTCTCATGCTCCTGGTAAGCCAGAGAAAGGAATGACCAAACACTCGATGTGGAGTTCAGGCCTGTGCACCAGAGGCACATGGATACTGATAGACGAGCTCTGTGCTGTTCCTCAGATCTTCTGCCTCCCAAAAGAGATAAATCTTCCATCCTCACTGAGCCGTGGACCAGTGGCCATCCCTACCCTTTCCTGGGGAAATTATATGGGACAAGTGTAGAGAATGATGTGGCCCTATTCTAGGGCCCTTCCCCACACAAGATGACTCCGTGTTCATAGATTGAAATCAGAAGGCTTTATTATCAAGAAAACAGAGCAAATCTTTCTCTCCCTCCATCCAGGTTAGCTGGAGGGGTCTTCTGTGTCTGACCATGTCTGTGTCTCTCAGCACAGTCTCTCCAAAGTATGAACAACAAAGACAAACTCTTTCATTGGTCAAGGAAAGCACCTTACCAAAACATCTCATGTTATTTACATTCTTTGTCAAGGATTTCTCCTGGGAAGCTACAGAATTTCCCTTTAGAAATTGAGTTAACTATTAGCTTTGAGACAAGTTAAAAAGGAACTTGCCCTTCTCAAGCCTTTTTGCTGAGATCTCTCAAAATCCACTGAGGAGGCAGCACCACAGACAAGTGACTTCAAGTCTCTGCTCTTTTAGTAGGAAATGTGGGAATTTGATAGTAAGTCTTTCAAATGAGGTATTTCTGCTAATCTGTGATGTTCAGGAAAGAAAAACTATTTAGTCTAACCCACTGCTGCAGCTTAATGGTATAGAAAAATACGTGATGACATCAAGGGAGGGACCAAACCAGAAGGACTGCTCTGGGGTAAGATGAAGGGGTACCTTTGCTTTATCCAAGTGCTTCAGGCTCTCCCCAGCTCACTCCTGCCTGGTCAAACAGGGTCAGAATTCTTCTCCTGCACTCCTGGCCAGAGCTGTGTCTGTGCCAGGAGCTGCATCTGTGCCAGGAGCTGCAACAGTCCATGTCTCATTACATCAACTGCATTTGCAATGCAAAATCAAACAAATTCATCTGAATTGTACAGGGAGAAAAATGCTCATCCCTGAAATCTCTGCAAATCAGGTAAAAACCATCAGCAATTGGAAAGGAAAAAGCCAATATGGACAAGATTATTCATACCCATATAATCATGTTGATTTTCACCAATATTTATTTTTATCTCTCGTCTTCCAAAATGTGGGTATAATTAAGCAATCTCTCATGGGCATCATCTGTGCTAGTACTGAAGAAGTGAAATATTCCTATGTAGATCTAATAGTTGGTGGTAAATGTTAGCATATCCTTGAGATCTGCGAGATCATTAAAGCAGAAATTACCTCATATTAAAAATGGTTATAGGCAGTTACAGGCTGTATCCACAGCCCTTTAGAGAAAAAAAATGAACCATCAAGGATTATTTTTTAGTCACTGTTTCCATCTGAAGTGCAATTGCCTTTTATCTAGCCCCTCAGAGCATTATCAATAATGAGAAGCCTGTGGATGAATCAGATACTCCATCTTGGCTCCCTTCTGTCGCTGGTGATTTCCAAGCATCTCGTGACCAGCTGTAAGCTTCTCCACAAGCCTCTGGGTGAGACATTTTTGGCACCCTCATTTCATATACATTTATTTGATGGTCTCGTGAGTCTTTTCCAACCTGAATGATTCTGTGAGTCTTTACACAGAAAGGTACCAGAGAGTCGAGGACTTGTCCACCTCAATGTGGGAGACCTGTGCAGGAAGTTACAGCAGATCCTTGAGCCCCAGAACAATGCTGTAGGCAGCACATTTTTCTGTGTGGTACCTCCTGCAGATGACCAGAGTCCTGACCCTACAAATCTTGAGCACCTTAGCTCCAACAGAAACACAGAATATTCAGCAGTTTCTGAACTTTTCACCAAACCAACTCCCTTGTGCACACAAAGCTGGTGAAAGTGGACATCAGGCCCCTGAGAGCATTGTTATTAAAGGCCATTGAAAGAGCTGAAAGCAGATGTTGCCACGTAAAAAGCTGAGGGGGACAAAACCTCCCATTGTGCAGGTATCAGAATAAGGAAGCAGGAATGGGAAAGCAGCTCAGCTCAGTGGGATTGTAACAAAACATCCATTTATCAAAGTAGTCTAAAAAAAGCATAGCTCTGGGTTTTGAAACTGCCAGTTGAAAAGACAGCTGCATCTCTCAGCAATTTGAAAAGCTATCCTAAAAATTATTTTTGCTTGGCACCTAGGCACTGAAAAGTCAATGAGCTAACTTTTTAGAAGTTTTTTTATGGTATCACATCCCAACCTAAATGCATTTTGATCTACACTGCAGTGCTGCAAAAAAATCACTTCAGAAGTGCACGTGAAAACAATTGTGAGGGATTGTTCACTCTTTTTGATTGGTTTCACCTTCAAAGAGCAGAGACTGCAGAGAAGTCTGGAGCCACAGACAGGCTCTGCTGGAAAGTCCCCCAGAAATATCACAGCACTTTCTTGTTAGAGCACATCATTTTATTTTCCAAAGCCAATGGAAGCATAACCAGTACAAAATCGTGCCTCATGTCACGGGTGCTCCTGCTTGCTTTTCCACAGAGTGCTGAAGCAGGGTGCAGCCAGCACACACCATCATACACACTCTGTGCATCTCCACAGCACAAAATACAACTTACCACAGGCAGAGGCAGCAGCCAACGCAGGTGGGGGATAACTCCCCGTGCACTGCCAGGCGTGGGGTCAGCTGCCCAAAGCCCTAAAGCCAAATGTGGGGAGACCTGGGTGTCCCTGGGGGAATTTGGGCTGCATTTGAGGGCTGTCCAGCATCCATCTCAGCAGACTCTTCTCCCAGGGCTATTCCCACACAAACCAGCTGAGAGGTATGGGAACACCATGGGGGCATAAGCACGCCAGGTGGGGTGTTTTAGCCATTTCTCACCTTCCTACCTCTTGCTTGGGTTAGACCTGCAGGACACCTCAGGATCCAAACTCTGAGCAGGGGAATGGGTGCCACCATAGTGCCCAGGTCTCCCTGGCAAGGTGGCTTTTGGGCACCTGCATCAGCTGCGGTGCCACAGGGCCCCAAAGGTGGCGAGAGTTGTGCAGACACAGTGACACTCATCTCCCTTGTCAGCCCTGGGGCAACATCCAGAGCACAGCCAGCATCCATCCCATTTGCAAGCAGAAGATGGTTTGGCACTGGTGCCCTAAGAAGTGCTCCTGGATGCCCTTCAAGGACATAAATACATAACAACTCCAGCAGAGGAGACTCAAAAGCTGTTTATTGAAGAACATAATTTTATTAAAGGGTTTTAAAGAAATTGTCTTTGCCCAACAGAATGAAAGGAGGGCTGATGGGCCAGCAGGAGCCTGGCATTCAGGGTGACATTTCTCTTTCAGAGAATCACTGAATTACAGAATCATTGAAGTTGGGAAAGACCTCTAAGATCAACAAGTCAAATCATTAACCCACCATTATAAACCACCAACTCAAACATTAACCCTGTCAAGCCCACCACTAAACCATGTCCCTGAGTGCCACAACTACATCACTTATAAATACCTCCAGGGATGGTGACTCCACCACTTGCCTGGGCAACCTGTTCCATTAGTTGACAACCTTTTCCATGAAAAATCATTTCCTAATATCCCATCTAACCACTTCCTCTCATCCTGTTTATCTGGTACATGTCCTCTCTGCCCATCAGCCCTTCAGCTCAGCAGTGGCACCATGCCCACATCTCCCACTTCTGATGAGAATGTGGTGCTGACACAGAGGATCTGCACAAACTGCCAGGAGAGAAACAACTCCCACAAAGAAAATAATTCCAAGACACTGCTGGTACCCACAAATGCCCAGGGCCAAGGAAAAGGTTTCTCAGGGCAAGAGATTATTCTGATATGCTCAAGTCAGCACCAGTAGCAACCCATATAGTCAGGAGAGGATACATTCACTGCATTATGCAGCACTATCAGTCATCTTTTCTCTAAAATAATTTAAAACTCCAGAAAGTGCAGCTGAGTGTTATTAGCATCAGTCCTATACCCTCCAGTACTCTTCTAGTATCCCATTAGTGTTTCATACACCATGCTGGCAGCTCTGGGAGACTGGGAGCATCATCCTTCAGAGAGCTTGTCCCTGCTTGGTTCAGTGCTTTCTTGTGCAGGCAGGAAATTTGTTGTGGGTGGAATTAAAGCACCTGCAAGTTGGATGTTGAGACCCTGAGGAGAGCTCTGAGTAGGCAATACTTGCCTTGTGAGTGGTGTGGTGCTCAGTTCAAGCTGCAAAGGTTTTCTCTGCTGTGGTTAAATGCCATGGGTTGTGGAGACACTCAAGGGGGAGAGAAGTGACAAGTCCCCACACGGATTTTCTTCCCCCACTGCTGAACAAATTTAGTCATTCCAATCCCAATACTTTATCAATGGGCATTTCTATCTGGACAGGCTGTAGAGTTGCAAGCCACTAAAAATATGGGTTAGAATAAATGCTGCTCTCCCCAGAGAGGGCCTGAGTGGAGGGATGAGGGTGACATCCAAGCAGTTTTATTTAGGGTCCTGCTTCAGGGGGGAAGCCAGGAGCCTGTCTCCTTTCAGGACATCAGTGAGGATGCCTGTCCGTGTGCTTTTCTGCTATCAACTGCATAAACACCAACATCCTCAGATACATTTTTTCCAGCAACCTTTTTTGGCCACTCAGTCCATTTTAAAAAGGGAACTGCTGCCTTTCAGGGTACATTAAAGCTGAGAACTTATTACTGTTAGGCTGGTCTCTCTGAAACTTCTACAAGCAGAGGCCAGCCAGGGTTTTTCCACAGCCGTAGGGACTCACATCCTACTCATCACATCCATCTCTCATGGATGTTTGTAACATGGCCTGACAGAGGGTGCAGAACAGCAGGGAAAAGCATTTCTGGAAAGGTGAATTTTCAGCAGGCACAAGCCAACCTGATGGCATCAGGCTTTCTGCAATCCAAGTCCTGGAGCTGTTCTGCCTGCACACATTCAGGAGCATCAATCTTTGCACACACTTTCCTCCTCAGCTGGAATGGAAAGACTTTGCTAGTGAATATATTTTTTTAAAAGAACTAGGACTATTTTCTGAATGCCAACAGCTTCTGTTGGTTTGTTTGTTTGTATGGCTTTTTTAGAGCAGCATGTGAAGGGCATCCAAAAATTGCTGCCTCTCCCACCTGCCCACAGAGGATTTGCTCCCTGCTTAGCCCTGTCATGTGCTTCCCTCGTCACCATCCTGTGTTCCAACCAACATCTGTGATGTCCTACACGGGGGAAGGGAGGATAACAACAGACAGGTAACAAAGAGATGGAGAAGACAGACAACAGCCACAAAGTCAGGGAGAAATATAGGTGAGAGGGCAGTGAATATAAAGGGGTCTGGTGTAGAGCAGCTCTCCTGGTGACTAATTAAAGACTGAGATGCTTTCAGGGGTGGTCTCTGACTGACCACGTGCTGGTCCTCCACACCCAGAGCCTGGGAAAGGGCCCCACACTTCAACCTTCAGGTTCAGGACCCCATTCAACTTCAAAAGGCTCAGGGCTTGCTTTCCCTACCCAAGGAAGTGAGAATTGAAACATCACACACAGACTTACAGTGACCTTGTCCTGCTCTATTCAAATCAGTGCAAGTTTTGTTGCTAACTCACATAACAGCAAAACCAAGCAGGCTGTGCTACATGAATATCCTGTGGTTCTGCATTTGTACCACTGCAGTTTAAGCACATGCTCCTCATGGCTGGGCTCCTCCTCTCCTCCCTGTTTGTCTATCCAATACCACAGCACTAAAACCAGAGGAATTGACATTGTGGATTTGCTCTGTGCTGGCTACAGTGCAAAGCAGGACTGTGTTTGGGTATACACCAAACTGCAGGAGAGGGAGAGGGGAGCATCCCTTCTTCAGCAACCAAAGGTGTCCAACACCATCTCAAAAGCAGACAAGGCACTTGACCACTGCAGCCATGGGAAGGTTTTCCAAAACCCTCCTGACAGATGGTTATGGAGCTCCCTGTGACATGCATTAATGGATGCCTGCTCTCTGTAGACCAGATGCATTTCAATCTATTTTCTAGACTAAATTTCCCTGTTTCAATGAAGATCCTACTTAGACAGGCCTCATAAATGGACTGGCCCAAAGCAGGCACTGCAGCTCAGGATTTTGTACCAGGCATCCCTCACATGCTACTGTGTCCTCCTGGAAGGAGCAAATTTTTCAGGCATTATCTGCAAATGTCAGATTACTGCACTGGTTACCACACTCCCCCAGAAAACTCCTTGTTCACATTAAACACCTTCGAGCAGCCTGATGCCTTGAGTGATGTCCTCTGATAAGGGTAATGGGAAAAGAAAAATCCTAAGAAGTGCATGCCTCAGGATGTGTGGGAGGTGCAGCAAAGCCTTGGATGGTTTGATTTCCTCTCATGTGCACAGGATAAATAAGCATTTAGTCACTGATGCAGACCAATTCTCTTTCTTAAAAAAAACAGTAAAACTGAACTTTGTAATACTAATGGGTAAGATACTCATCAGCTTTCCAAGTTTTCCAGTAAGAAAATTACACTTTATCTACAAACTACCCTCCAGAGAGAAATTAAACCATTGAGAACTACTGAGAGCACAACAGCATTAGCGTGGATTCATGGGCCAAATCAACAGCCAGTCTAATCTTAGGGTAAAAAAAGCATTTACTTCATGGAGCTCCTCCAGTTCACACTGAATGAGCACATTTCTTACAAGAAAGATTACAGAGTTAATCCTGTGCCTCTCTACAGCAGAAAGATAAACAGCATTGCAGTTTTCTCATAACCAGTGTTGTATCATGCTACATCAGGCTTGAAATCCAACCACAGCAGCACAGAAAGAGGGGCTTCTGCAAGGTTTCCCTTTCAGAAAGTGATTTCCATCCCAGAGTCCAAAAAAAAAAAAAAACCACAACAAAAAGGAGCCATTAAAATGCTACTGTAGGTGAAACTGTACATCAGATGACCAGGAATATGACTCAGGTCTGCTAGAGCCAGGTTAGCTCTGCTCCAGGGCTGTGTTACTGCACTGTGAGTTCACTCCAAGTGCAGCAGGGCAGGTCTGAGCTGGGGTCCCACAGGAGCTTTCCCCTCTGCAGATCAAATATTTTCAGCAAGCCACCCAGTCATGCAAGTGTTTCACAGTGCTGGTGATCCACTGTCTGCTTAGCAAGGGCTGCTCCCTTGCTGGGACAACCTCAGACAGGTGGTTTTAGTCTCAGATGAGTTTTTTTAGGTTAAAAGGAATAACTAGAGCAAAACAGCAGTGGCCAAACGAGTGCTGAAGCAGCACCTTCCAGAACACTGCCAGAGAAAGGCCAGCCTGGGCTGGGGCTCCTACAGCAACCTGGGTGCCCCCAAACTGGACCAAAGGACACCATGCCATGGACTCTGTGCTATCAGAGCTACCCCAGGTGGCTGCTCCCAGCTGCTGCAGTCACTCCTGCTATCTCCAGCTTTTGTTCCAGCATGGAGAAGTGCAGCTTTTAAACCCTGGGGGCTGCTTGAGATTCACTGGGGATGTACAGCCACTCTCACAGAGTTCACATGCACAGAGCTCTCATTTCCTGCTCCTAAGTCACCAGCCTTGGGCACTACAACACACGTCCTTTCATACAGCAGGCAAAAAGTAAGCAGTCTTCTTTTTTTTTACCTTTTAATGTCATTGATTGCCACCAAGGTGTGAGTGAATTGCTACAGTGCATCCCAGTGTCCCTGAACTGAATGATAAATGCCACAGCAGAATGAAGATATGAAAGATGACTTCCTGTGAGCAGAAAGGGAGCATGAGCTTGAAAAATCTATCACTGCCCAAGGTGAATAGAGCCAGTAGGTACAGAAACAAAAAGTCCTATGCTGCCCTCCCAGGTCATGGTGAAAAAAGACTACAGACAGAGCATCTGCACTAAAATGAGCATCAGAATCATCTTGCTGGTAATTTGGGTGTTGAACATTGATACGAAGCTCAGTTTTTATTTTTACCTTCTTCATTAGCACATGAAAGCATAAGGAAACTACTTGCCCTTATGTTGAGACCCTGAAAACCAAGGAAGGGTCATTCAGGTCAGCAACAATCTCCAGCAGAAAGACACGAGGAAGAATTACAGCAAATATCCAGGCAGAAGAGAATTGCTTCTGAACAGCATTTCCCCAGTCACCCAAAACCCACAAGGCTTGCACCATGGTAACACATGCTGTCATTCCTTGCAGGGCTTGGAACCACATTCTGACAGCTACATTTTCCATCCTCTGTAGAGTGTTTTTTGTTGAACCACAGGCCCTGGGGAGGAGGTGCAGCACGTGGCACAGTTCGCTGGCTCTCTCTGTCTCCCTACAGTGCCACTCTGGCTGCACCTGCACAGGGAGAGCAGGTCCCCAGGCAGCCCTGGATGGGGTCAGGTGGGTGCAGAGAGGTTTAAAGGCTTGGACTGTCTGCTGTCAGAGGCATCTGGGAACAGCCACACAAGGGAAACCAGCAGGCATGCTGAGAACACTGACCATCTCTGATCTGAAGTCCACAGTGGTGGACGCTTTCCTGAAGTTTTGTGCACAGAAAGAAAGGGGCAGGACAGAAGGTAATTCAAAATCTCAGTATTAAAAAAAAAATCATGTTCCTCAGGGTATAAAGCAGCATGTTCAGGCAGGCACAGACACTCTTTAGGAGTGCTGCCCATCTTCCTGCCTTCCCCACAGCACAGTCCAGAAGCAGACTGGAGATGGGACCAGACTGCCAGAGTGATGTGAAGCAGCCCTCCCAATGCTGCTCCTTGCCATGGCTGCTAGGCCATGGCACACACAGGCGAACAGTTGCCTAATTTTTGGAGAAAGAAAGAGCATATTGAAGCCACCCCCTGTGCAAGTACATCGCCCTGACGAGGAAAGGCTTTTCAGCATGCAGCAGGATGGGGTGGATCAGCAGGGGAAATGTTCTCATAAGCACAGGCTATTTATTCTCAGCTTTTCCCTCGGCTCTCGTTGTTTAGCACAGCTGTTTTCACTTTTCCGACTGTCCCCACAAAGACAGAACGATTACCTCCTTAAGGACACTGCCACAGAAATCCAGCAGCTCAAACCAGGTGCCAAGGCACCTTTTTCCCCCACAAAGGCAAAAAAGCAAACACATTTTCTCATCTCTAGGAAAGCACTACTCGCTGCAGCTGCAGGAGCAAAGACAACCTGTCCTGCGCTTTACACTATTGTTTCCCTCAGCTACAGGCACTGCTGCTGGGTAAGGTGACAGCGTGTCAGGAGGGTGAGTCCCAGCTGCCACTAAAAGTGATCAGAAATTGTCACTTCCCTCTTTAACAGCAGAGGTTGATCCCTCTCAATTTGACTGGCAAAGAAGCACACGCAGGGATGTATCTGCCCCTGTCCCACCCCACGCAAACAAAAAGCATTGCTGGCAGCTGACAGAGACACACATACATAAAAGGAGCACTGCAAGGTGCTCCCCTGTGCACAGGAACAGTGCAGGAGCTTGGCAGGAGCAGAGAGAGAGAGGCTGGGAAAGGCAGCTGCAAGGCTGGGAGAGGAACAGGAATATCTGAGAGACAACTGCTAACAAGGCTTTTTCAGCAAACAGCACCAAGAGCCAAGTTCTACCTGCGAGGGTTGCAGCCATCTAAGAAAGATGACAGCACTGCTCCCCTGAATTTTAAGGCTTCAGGCTCCTGAGGACACACGTTTTCCTTCTTCTCAAGTCAGCAAGATGCAAAGAACTCAATGCGCAACCTCACAGTTCTTCAGATGCAGAGCAACAACTGCTCTCCCTTGATTTTTCAAACAAATCTGCCCCACTGCAGAATAGCAAGACCAATTGTCTCCCTGCTTTATAGCCAGAGAAATTGCTCAGCCTGTGTAGTGAGTGGTTGGGTGCTCAAAAACTCTTAAAATTAATGCCACAAAAACCAGTTTAAACTGTCATCGTAATATTGCACCAAACTAGATGAAACTGCTCACACAATCTCAGACCTCAGCAATGAGCTCTCGCCCAGGCTTCCCCGTCTCTGGAAAAGTTAGATCACGAGCAGTCCCAGTCACTTGCAGGTGGCTGTCAGCCCAGAACAGCTACACCCACCAAGAGCTAATGCAAAGTTGTCAAGTTCCACAAAGCCAGGCCACCAACAGGCCAGTTCTCACCAGCAGGGATCTGAAGCTCTCTGAAGATTGAAAAGTCTCCTCGAGCCAGTGTCAATGCAGCTGCCAGTGGGCAAGGACTCACCTCAGTCCCGTTCCTGCCATTTCTCATTCCAGAACCACCTCAGCTCCGGCGCTGGAAAGAGACACGGAGCCACTTGGTGACTGCATTACTATTTGAGATGAACAGGCACAGCTGCAAGCTGGAACATGCAGAGCCAAGTCCTGAGCTGGCAGGCAGCGCTCACTGGATTTGTGAGCTTGATCCCTGGAGTCGTCCAACCCTGACTGTAGCCTTAGACCACCACCCAAGAGGTAAACCCAACATCTTCTCATCAGGCTGGCTACCAGGAGGTCCTGCACACAAAGAGGTTGATTCTGATCACTGAAAGAGCAGTAAAATCATCAAAGGAAAGTTAATACCTTCAGTGTTTGCTCATGTCCCTCCTTTGTTTTACCCCATCTAAAGCAGTTTTCTTCATAAAAGAGCCTTCTAAATGAACAGCAACAGCAGAGACCAAAAATACCACTTGCCTGCAGCAAGCATTCGATGCCAAGCTTCCTCAAGTGAATGAGCAAAGAGAACCTTGCATCTTTATTCCAGGCTAACAGTGCATGGCCTCACCGCTCAACAGCCTCGTTATTTTATTTTGAAACTTTGATAATCTCTGCATCCCTGGCACAGCTCTGCAATAAGCAGACAAGTTCTGGAATTGCTCCTGCCCCATAGGTACATTTCTGAACAAAAAGCTAAATTGGAAGTAGCAAAAATAGCCACCCCGGCCGCTCACATGAAATCACACTACCTGTAACCCAGTTTGCAAGCAGCACTGACATATGGAGACTTAACCCCGCCTGATCTTCTCTTGCCTATATCCAGCAGCAGAGGGAGGGGGAAGTGTAGTGTAGAAGTGAAAACAGTTCAAAAGATTCGTTTTAAAAGCTTGCTAACTTGCACACTTCTTCCTTTTGAATGTTGAAGGGCATGAGAAAAACTGAATCTTCTTTGCTGCAGATACACAGGACCCTTTCTGAGGCACCAAGGTGCTGCCCGGAGCTGGTCCATCACTCCTGAGTAACACACAAGCACCTTTCACCCTCAGATGGGCAAATCTGGTCACACAGGAACAGCTCTATCAGCCTCCAGCTGCAACACAAAAATAAAAGCAGCCTGTCCTCAGCACACTGCAGACACACAGAACTGATGCACTGCATCCAGAAAGGAAAGAGTGGACAGAAAGTACATAGAGGACAGAGGGAAACTGGCAATCGGGTTCAAAGCAGCAAAGTGGTCCCTCTTGCTGGAGGCAGCTCAATGAGGAACTCCTTGCCTAAGCACACACTTAAAATGCACACAGCATCAAAGGGAAAATAGAGAAGTTCTTGAAGAGATGACCTCTGATGGTTTGAAGCCTGTTCTCTTGGTTACATGGACACGACACTGAGAAAGGAGCATCATTGCTCAGGCTGCAGGGATCTCAGCACACACAGGAAAAGGCTGTCAGTACCAGCCATTCCAGGAGCTGCCTGTTTCTAGCTACTCCTAAAGCAGTCTTATCCAACATTTTTGGATACCTTGGTGCTTGAAACAACCAAATTTACAAAAACAGATATATTTTTCATTACTTTACGCAACAGGCTTTTTTCATTCACGTGCTTTTTGAGACCATGCATCAACTCTGCTGTTTGTAAATACCAATCTAGTTTTGTCTTTATAAGTAGAATGCATTTTAATTTAAAGGCCAAAAAGGTGTTATGCAGCACCCAAACCTCTCAAACAAGCCTTTAGTGCTTCTGTTAAGTAGATCTAGTACGGCCCAGTTCTGGTCTTAGTACAAGCATTATCCAACAGCAAGTTGAACATCACACCTCTTTCATGACTACTTAAATGCAGACCACTGCAACACATTAATCCCTGACTGCTGTCCCCAACACACACCCACTGATGCAATCTCTGAACACAGCAAGAGTTTGCCTAACATCTTCAGCATGATTTTATTCCTATCCTCTCCTGCGACAAACACCTTTTCCCATTAGTCTTTCAACAGTGACAGTTTTAAATATAGGTAGTATTCTTCAGCTACAATTTAAAATGCTAAATTTCAAGGAGAAAATAAACTTGTACAAGCATGCTTTCAAACTGTCTCAATGAGAGAAGCACATCAGATAAAAATCAATGTATTCTTGCTTTGTAGACAGACCTCACCAATCATGACCAGCTCAGACATTCCAGTTAAAATGTAACTTCACCCCAGCCTCTGCTTACATTACAAAATCACCAAAATATGCACGAGCAAGCCTGTATTATATTTGACTCAAACATGACTGTTCACACAGCAAGCAAAAAAAATCCCACCCACCCACCTCACCCCTCCCCAGGCCTGTGCAGGTACACATGCAAAAAATTTCTGACAAACCACAGAAAATCTTTGGCTGGAAAAGACCAAAGATTATGGAGCCCAACTGTTAACCCAGCACTGCCAAGGGCACCACTGAACCATCCCCCAGTGCCACATCTATGTGTACTATCAATACCTCCAGGGTGGTGATTCTGACACTTCTCTGGGTGGCCTGTTCCATGGTTTGATGACCCTTTTGGTGAAGAAATCTTTCCTAATACCCAATCTAAAACTCCTCTGGTGCAATTTGAGGCTGTTCCTTCTTGTCCTATTACTAGTTATCTGGGAGAAGAGACTGTCACCCACCCTGCTACAACCTCCTTCCAGGGAGCTGGAGAAAGAGAGAGGTTTCCCCTCAGCCTCCTTTTCTTCAGGCTGAACACAAACACCCCCAGCTCCTTCAGCTGCTCCTCATCAGACTTGTGCTCCAGCCCCTTCCCCAGCTCTGTTGTCCTTCTCTGGAGTCTCTCCAGCACCCCCATGTCTTTGTTGTAGTGAGGGGCCCTGAACTGGATACAGGATTTGAGGTGTGGCCTCACCAGTGCCAAGTACAGAGGGACACTCACTGCCCCAGTCCTGCTGGCCACACTATTGCTGATACAGGCCAGGATGCCACTGGCTTTCTTGGCCACCTGGACACACTCAGATGTTTTTTCCTAATAGAGCACTAACATAGCCTTACTAAATCTTCAGTGAATTAATTAATATAATTGCATCACACAAAAAAGAATCATGGTCTAGGACACAGGCTTTGTGTACACACTGCTGCTTTCCAAGGCCCTGGAAATTGTTTGACACCTCAGCTGTTAAGACTTTCTAGCACCCTTCTGGTAAAATATAATACATTTTGTTTGTGCAGTCAGTAATTCTCAATATGAAAAACTATTTTATTGCAAACTTCTAAAAGGACAAAATGATCCCAACTAAAGCAGGAATCTGGCACGTAATGTGCTCAGAATTTTTTACAAAATAATTACAATCCAAGAAAAAATGCCTACATAAGTCAGTACAAGTATCATAAAGTATAAAAGCTACAAGACAAGAAAATTATAGTTCTTTCAATACAAAATATGCTTCAAGAGCTGTACCCTGTTCTCAGACATTTCATGATGTAACTTTCGTTCTAGAAATTATTTCATTCACAAAACTGTTGTTCTTTGCCAGCACATCATTCCTCAGCTGTTTCAACTTGACTTTGATGTCTTCTTCTGACATATCTGTCAGGGGCAATGCCTTCACTTGACAAAGAAAATCCTGAATTATCTTTTCACCTTCCTGGAACGGAGAGAAGAGAAGGAAAAGAAAACAGAAAGGATGTTTAGATTGCAAGCAGGAATTTTCTAAATTCCCTACAAAGTATTGTTCATCAGCAAAAACTCAGTGCAGGCAAAAATTATGGTTATTTTTGTCCTTGCTATCAAGTTCTGAACACCAGAACAAACCACTTATGCTGGTACCAGGAATTCTTTTTCAATCCAGGAGCAAAAAGCATCAGTTGATCAGCATAAACACAATATTTAACATTGTGGTCTCCTGTAAGTGTTCCACATTCAATTCCAGTGTGCACACATGAGGTGAGGACTGCCAGCAATAATCCACCAGAATGGTCATATTACCCAAACCAGTCACTTTTAGAAGGGACTGTCAATCAAAAGCAATGTTTCAATATGCAAAAGGAAAGAACGAATTGTAACCAAGCAACTGGAGAGTGGCCGTCACCAAGGAGAACAGATGATAATTAAGCTTCATGCATATGCTTTTACACAAACAGGCGAAGTGGAACTTCTAAACAATCTAACTTGAATAGCAAGAACAAACAATTGGTCCAGAATGCAGAAGTTTGTCCTCTCCATTTTAGAATTCTACTGAAAAGTTTACTTCGTTTTCCTCTTATCATTTAAGACTAATGCAGTAGTTTTCAGTGCAGAAGTCTCTAAAAAGTAATAGCACCCTTTTCCCTCTACACATGATGTTAACCAAGGCAGACAAATTCTCTGGGTGAGACATCTAAAGCTCTGCCACTATATTGCCTGGAGAGTTTATGGAACATTATGTATTACTGAAACACCCAAGAATAAAACATGATGCTGTACTTCTCACAAGTGTTTGCCATGTCAATTTCATTTATGCCAACTTAGGACCATGCAGCCAGGTCCAACTAATCTGACAATTCCTTCACCATGATACCTGACAGAGGAAAGGTAACAGTGGAGCAACTGAGGTAGCTGGAGGGAAAGCCTTCTGGCAGTAAAAAGTAGAACAAACCAGAGACTGTTCACCTAAAGCATCAGATCCACTTACTGAGCCAGGAACAACAAATGCAGTTGACCTCTGAAACTGAAAATAAAGTAACAGGTAACAGCCTCTGTCTAGAGCAAAGGCTTTTTAAATGTAGGAAGTGTTTTGGATATGGACTAACACTTCAAGGCTTCCATACACTGCAGTATTACTGAGGCTGCCAGAAGGAGATCAATGTGGTACAATGCAGTGAAGTTTCAGGCTGAATGCTGGGACACAGAACTAAGCTCTGGAAGCAGGTTTATATGCATGCAGCAAGGAGAACCCAACCAGTGACAAAAACCAATGCAAGCCACAAAGCAGCAGCACGTGGATTTCCCAGGAGGCTGCCACAGACGTCCCTGTGGACTCTTAATCCAGCAACAAGACAACACAGGACATTCTGAAAAACCTTCCTGCAGCCTTTGCTCTCCTTTACACTACCTGCTAATAAACCTTCTGTAAAGAAACTTTGTTTTGTGACATCTGTAAATCAGACATTCCAGGTACTGATTGCCATGTTCCTTGATATGACCAACTTTGGAGATGTGACAGTTCTGATGGGACATGGAAGGGCACAGAGGAGAAAGCTGGGTGTTCAGCTTTTCTCTGGTGTGAACAGATCTGATCACACCAGGCTCCAAGAACTTGGCACTAATGAACACTCAAAATAAGGGGGAGCAAAACCAGGCATGACCCAACTGCAGCACCAAGAATATTCTACACAATGGTAACAAAAGCTGTTATCTTAAGTCCCAAGAAACTCTGCATACAAACCAAATAGTCAACAAAAGTGATGAACACAAAGTTCTGCTTTGGTTCACAGCATAAATAAAACTCCACTGGACAGGCACACATGGTCTCTTGTATAACTCAGGCTGTACTGCTGGGCATTATTCTTTGAGAAAAAAAACCTAGTTCCCATCTCATGAATTTAGATAAAATTCTTGCCTATGTTAACTTGAAATTAATATAAATCAAAACCCACTATCCCTGAACATCTCTTCAACTCCTAATGAACATCATAGCCAAGATATTTTGTTAGAGAAAAATGCATTATAGGTAATTATCCTCAAGCTTTGGGGGAATCTGAATCCTTAAATGATTTTGCTTCAGCTATTCCAGCAAAACAAATTAAAAAATTATTTCTGATAGCATACCTCTCTTTCTCTGTATAATTTCTTGGCTGGTGGTTCTCCTTCAGATTCCTTGGACTTGCCAATGTTTTGGAACTCCTCCAGCTCCAATGCTTTCTCTCTTGCACTTTCTATCACATGTTTTGGGAAAGCCGCCAACTCTGCTACATGTATTCCAAAACTCTGGTCACAAACACCTGGATGCAGAGAAAAAAAACCCAACAGTTTAGAATTCTCAGAGGATAATATGGCTACACATAGATTATATGGACATGCTAGTAAAAGCTCTCTGTTCTGAAGAATTAAGTGCATGACATAATTTGGTTCTCCCCAACACTTTCTGATTTACCTTTTTTACTAAAAGCGATAACACAGACGAAAGAATATTCTCTTATTTAACTAAGCTCTATTAGAGCAGTAATTGCAGAGCTCCAAAGTGCTTCAGGAAGAAATGTAAAACTCTTCAGGCAGAGAGAATTTCCCTCTCATACTTGAATGAAATTGGACAATGATTTTTATTAAAGTGGCACAGAGTACAGTAATTTGCAAGTTTTTTAATAGATATCTCTTTTTATACCTATATAAATACACATGTGTGTGTATAGATAAATACTAAAAATGTTGCATTCTCAATCATCCCTCTCCTCCTTTGCATCAGTACCATGTAAGTCCTCAGTCTCCAGGAGTCACCATCTTTAATTATATCAAAACTTTTCAACTGTAACTTCACACTTACTTCAATTAATACACTGTTTATAACCTGTGTTTGAGAAAAGTCCTCATAATTGCTCAAAATACATAAATTATACACAGTTACATAAAACAAATTTCATTTCAGTATTAAAAGCCCTCTGATAAAATCTATCAACTCTTATTTGTTTACTTTATCATAATTCCATTTGTCCTCCCACAGATATTACTACATCCTTTTAATTCTGGTCTCCAGAAAGGAGTTAAGAATAAACTAATTACACTTGCAAAATGACAGGTTTGGGGTTTTTTTTAACTAACCATCTATTAAATACTGGGTAACTGAAGAAGAGGAGAAAGAAAATTTAGCAATTAGACTTTTTCTGTTTTATTAATCTCTCAGGTTTCTTAAAGAAAATTGATGCATTTAAGCAGAAATCAGTCTTCTTGATTTTTATTAAGAAGACACACCTCCCCAGACCCAAAGCTAACTCAGTTCTCAGCTCAGAGAATCCTGAGCAGAGGCCTGGAGAACAGTACTTCATGTGCTTCCTCTTCCAATGATTTTGTCAATCTTGAAGCAGGAAGACAGGGTTGAAAACACTGTATAAAAAAACCTTGTTATGCTTTTCAGATTTAGTTACATGTTTCAAATGACATCAAACCTATTATTTGTTTCAAAACACAGCTGTATCCGAACTGCCTATACACACATCCTTGGTAGAGCAACATAACAGTGCCAAAAGGGAAAAACTAAATGCAAAAATGTAGGTGAAAGATGGATATCCAGTTGGAGGCCAGGTATTTAAAGATGAAGATTTCATAGTGTTGTATCTGCTCTGACAGAGGTTTAAGTAGATAGATAAAAAATATTTTGTCTCCATGCTCAACAGCACTTCCAGGAAAATGGATGAAGACATTGCATGTACAAGAAGATGTGTATGACTAAAAATGGCAAAACTGATTGAAGAAAAATATGGGCTTCTACACTTTTTATCAGGACCAGAATGGCTGAATTAATACAGGTTTTAAAAACAAAAGGAATGGGTTGAAGAAAGCCTCACCCAACTGTCTGGGGAATATTAGGGGATTTTATTGTACGAGTTGCTGTTCCAAAGGATTTACAAGGTAGAAGGTTTTGATATAGTGTATATTCATTTCCTCCTCAACCAATATGCTCAAAACAAGGTATCTAAATAGAGATGGCTTGTCTGAAGATTCTGTACATCACTGTCTCTTGCTGCACCCAAACCACTCACAGTTTCAATGTACAGTTGCAGCAATTCATGACGATTTTTCTTCAGTTCCAATGCCACACTAAATCACCTTTTAAGCACCAATTTGAGCCAGGCTTTCAGAGGGCTCTGAACCTCCACTTAGTGGAAAGAGCTCAACATGTGCTGGAGAAGATGGGAAACAGCAAACTAGGAAAGAACCACGGACACCTCCTCTGACAGGCTGGGGACCAGGGCCACAGTGCTTTGGACTAATATTCAAGCAAAGACTGGGCACTGCCTAGGAAAATGTGCCAACAGTGCCCATCTCAAAGGAATAAAGATGCCAGAAGATAAGGACACAGAGGTAAAAGATACAGGGCTAATCTGCCCAGCTTTGAGTAGACTCTCAGCAAAGCCAGAGGAGAACAGTACTTCTGCTGTGATTCCCCTTGCTCAGAGCAGTCTCCAAGCTTTACAGAAAAGTATCCAAAACCTAAATGCAAGATTATAGCCAGAGGGGAATATAAAATTAGAAGTGGCCATACATGTAATCTAAGGGCAAGAAATGAAGCAATTTCATGGATTTCAAACCAGGAGAAATGGTTAATTAGTAATATCATAGGAGTAAAATCAGCAAGGTATCAGATCCAAGATAGCCAGAGTATTGTACAGTAACCCTGTTCTACCCATCTAAGTGTCATCTAATTCATTCCTTTGTTGTGGAACTCAGAAGAGGAAAATTAAGAGGTACACAGACTAAGAAGGAATACTCTGCCCACATTTTGAATCAAAATCCCAGCCCTGAGGTTGCCAGATGAACTGAAACATTCTAGTGAGAACAATCCAAAATCACTGTAGAGTTCACAACGAAATCAGAATGCCATAAATGGGTACACCTTGCAAGCCACAGTTACAGCTCTGCTTTATGTAACAACAAATACAGGCTCCTGCTGAAGGGAGAAAAAACAAATGATGAGGGATACAGGGAAGCAGGAGGAACAGATGAAATTTATGCCTAATTAAAAATTTGTTTAATTTAATACTGAAAGGAATAACTGGATCCACTACAAGACTTTTTAAATAAATGCATCTAATTGATCTTACACTAACAAACCTGGCTACTTGTTGTTTCACTAAGATACCATTTGCTAAAAATTAACCATATGATTTTTCCTACATCAAATTACTGCATAAATCGGGCAACATAAGACTAAGTCTTATTATAATGAAACAGACATTATTAAAAACTATCAGCACATAAAAGGTGCACTCATTTCCTTTAAAAGAACAGTTTAAGAAATTTAAGTTTCTTACATTAGCAGGTTGAAATAGCTGATTTAGGAAAACAGAAAATAACATTCTGGAACCCTTCTCTCCATCTTTAAAAAAGAGAAGGGAAGTCGATAGCATCAACCTGAGTAGCAGAAACAGCCTAGAAATCTTCACAAACCATCATCAACATCAATATCACCAACTGTGTTCACACATGGGCAGAGCTCCTGTCATACACACTACGTATGGACAGAGAAGAATGTATATATTATAAACCCTAAGCCTGGAGTAGGACACTGAGTTTTTGTGAGGACTTTTTTGCCATTAAGATTTTTCCTTCTGAGGGCAAAATGAAGTTTAGACATAGTCTTACCTTCCTTGACCCGATAAAGCATGGTCAGTGTGTCATCGCTGGTCAGAGCAGTGACATGGAGGTTATTCACTGTTGGCACTTGGTCAGCAAGAGCTGTCAGTTCATGGAAGTGTGTAGCAAACATGGCAAACCCACAGATTTTGGTGGCAATGTATTCTGAGATAGCCCATGCTAAGCCAAAGCCATCATATGTAGAAGTTCCTCTTCCCAGCTCATCGATGATTATCAGGGAGTTTTCAGTTGCTGTCCTAAAAACACAAGAGCACCTTAAAATGTTTGACAGCAGCATGAACTCTGGATATTGGAATATCAAAAGTTATGCTGTGGATGCAGAGCATGGAAGAGGCAAAAGAGCCTTCTTATTTACAAATATAGTACAGACACAGCACCACACAGATCATTCCAAACTAGGTTCTTCATCCCATTTAGACTTTGGCCTGTTGGTAGCAGCTCTGTATTGACCACTGGAATAAACAGAAGGCTACTTCAGGAACTCAGGAACCAGCTAAAAAGAGCTCCAGATCCTCCACTAAGACTCCCCACAAAAGAAAAATCTTAAATGCACCATTCTTAGAGCACCTCCTTTCCCACCAACCACAACCAACACAATCAAACAAAAGCACGAGACTTGCCTAAGGATTGAAGCAGTTTCCAGCATTTCAGCCATGAAAGTGGACACTCCTTTCAGCTGGCTGTCCCCTGCTCCCACCCGAGCCAGGATACAATCCACAATGGATATCTCTGCGGACTCACACGGCACAAAACACCCAATCTGGGCCATAAGAACGATCACCCCTGTCTGTCGGATGTATGTTGATTTTCCCCCCATGTTAGGCCCTAAGGAAGAAAGTTTCCAAGAATTATTTTAAAGAGCATCACCTTTTCACAATTCAACAGCTCTTTTAAAGTAGAACAGGCTCTATATTAAAACAAAGAGTGTTTAAATTTATTACTCTTTTGCCAGAAACGAGCAGCAAACTTGTCTAACAGGTGTAACAACTGGCTCCAGGGTTAACAAGGCTTGCTTGTTTGGCTTACTGAATGCTCCTTTTTCAAAAGGAAGGTGATCAGAGAACATTAGGAGCCTTCTTAAGTTCTGGGACTTTTCAAAAGTATAAGCAGTCATCTAAAATGTGTTCACACCTAAATCTAATAAGCTTTAAATTAAAAATCATCAGTATTTATTTCTGCTTAAGAATGATAATAATTTGTTTTCACCTCAAACTATTAAAATCTCTATAGAAATGAAACAGCTTCGTTACAGACTGGGTACGAGCTAATGGGTGACTTAGAATCAACCCAGATATTAATCAGTTAATTGTAACTGAAGTACGAATGAAATAAAAAGTATTATCCAGAAAACTGATCATTAAAACCAATTCTACGCTTTTGTTAACCAGAAAAAGATGTGTGTTACCATGCACTTATTCAGATTTTCAGTTTTTCTTTTTGATTATGTTAGAAGCACTCATTAATCATTCTCTAATTTCAGATCTTTGCTACTCAGAACGTATGTCAAGGACATCTGGATGGAAATTAAGATTCAATTAAATCTATAAACACTAAAAATGTTTTTGTGTGTAGTAAAATTATCTTAATTACACCAGAGAAAAGGGAAAAAATGGTACAGTCATTGAAACATGTTTTGCATTTAAAATCAACTTTAATACTTCACAAAGAAAACACTAACAAAGAGGCTGCTTAAAATCTTGCCTACAAAAAGTGCCTTTGTGGCTACAGTACAATTGATGCCTAGTGGAATTTTCAATATCACTTTAGCAGGGTCAGGCTTTCCAGCTTCTGAGGTTGCCTGGCATGTGGAGTTACATTCATTAAGGCCTACTTTAAGGAAGGACTAATTTTTTTTCTACTGTCCTAGCAGCCTCTCTTTTCTTCACAAATGACTATCTGTAAATTAGTGATCAGCTTCTCCAAACAGTGCACTACAATGAAAATCACAATAGCCAATTCCATCACCATTAGTTTGGATGGTGAGAAATATGCCTGCATGTACAGAAACATATAGAATATCCACAGTCAAAGGTAACATTTCACATGAACATTGTAGACACTTTTTTAAAAAAAATATCATCAATAATAGCAATAAATAATAGCTTACAAATTCTCTCTTCTTTTGCAGAGCAAAGTGTTATTCCCCATGCAGAAAGATTAGTAACTCAGTAGCTACTCACCCTTGATGAGAGAAATTGTTTTGACAGATTTTTATTAGGTTGCCAATTTGTTTTGCTTGTGGGTTTGTTTGGTTTTTTTTTTTTTTAAGACATAATTATTGGAAATACTCGAGACATTCATAAAGTAAATAACAAACAAAAAAGAGAACAGAACTATTTACCAGTAATAATGTGGAACATCTGCTTGCCCTTCTCAAATGTAATGTCATTGGGGATGAAGGCCACCTCATCCTGCACTTCGATGCAGGGATGCCTGGCACCTTCCAGCACAATCCTGCCTTGTCCCTTTTCCAGAATGACAGGACGGATGTAGGGCACTGGGGCCCCGTTTGACACGTGGGCAAAGCTGACAATGGCATCCAGCTGAGCTATCACATCATTCATCGTCTGTATGGGCTCTGCATAACCTGGTTTGCATTCAGGAGATACAAATTCAGTGCCATTAGCAATTCTTCTGCCCTTGCTGAGAAGGTACCTTGAAGCCTATACTGAGTCCATCAAGTTAATTCATCTGCAGCAACAATTTTGCTCAAGATGGAAGTCACCTCCTGTGAGAGTCTAGGATGTAATCCTAAAGTTTCTGGGCCTTGAATACCAAGGGGACATCTTCAGACTAAGAAAAAGAGGAGGTGAGGCCATGTTGATTATTTTCAACATATTTCATATTTCTCATCTGGAAATCCAGTATGTTTCCTTCCTCAATAATACACTGCGTTCTGATGCTCATGCAAGCAAAGACACCAGAGACACAGCACAGACAGTTCAGACACATCAGCCATCTGTGTTTATGTGGATGGGAGGGAACAGTCTGTCAGATACAGTGCATGTGACACCAGATTAGATAGCCCAGCATCCCTAGTACCAGCTTTTAAGTTTTGGTGTTTGGATTTCTTCAGTGAAAGGGATGAGGGACTGGAGTCTACAGCCCAAATCCCCCAGTGTCTCTTATGCTTTTGGTGAAGGATAGCACAGAATGCCTGTAAGCAGGCAATTTTGGAGCAAAATACATGGAAATAACTTAGGAAGCCAGTAATTTTTATTACCATATAAACAATGACTAACTTGACCTTATATTGCATATCAATGTTCTTCACAGACCTCACATCCCACTCCTTCAGTTCTCTGTTGTCCTTCACCTCTTCTGCTGTTTGGGTGAAGATGCCCAGAGTCAGGCAGGTAGGTGGAGGCCAGGTGTGGCCTTCATGGTCTTATTTTTATTCCCAGTATAGGATCAGCATTTGCACACACCTCATCACTGCACATTTGCAGCAATGCCAGGAAAGGCAGACAGAAGACAAATTCATATCTCAAACTTTCAACAGCTCTCTGAAAGCCACACCTCACTTTTCACACTAATTCTTTGGGCAATGTTACAGTTTGTCTCTGTAGAAGACCCTCAAAGTAACTGCAGGTCCTCTCAGCGCTGCAGACTGTGGCACACATCAACAGTAGCATATTCACCTGAAGCAATGTTAATGATTTCCTTAACAATTGCATCCTGAGCCTCTTCATACTCTTCCCTGTTCTTTATGTATTCATCATTGATGGTGCTCAGTTTGCTGTGAAGAAAACAAGAGCATTTAGAAGCTGTGATGTTCTGCCTTCACCTACAATGCCAAACTTTTGGGCTCCTCGTCTATGAGTCAATACCAACTGTCCCCACCTGTTTTAGCAGCAAGGTTCAGCACAAAGACTACAAAGCAACTGACCTACAATTCATCCACACAGCAAGACAGCCTCAAGATTAATTCCAAGTTTAAGATCACCCATAAGGGCGAAAACAGAAATTCTAGCATCAACACGTGACTCTTAAAAACATCTATGTTTGTTATAGAGATGCTATGTGATAAGGACTAGCTCTTAAAACTGAATTTCTGGCTATTCTGCTACATTTTGCTGCTAAGCAACTGTGTAATTAGCCCAGAGTCCTACAACAGGTTTATCAGATCTGAAGGCACTGACTTCTTTCATCTAATAAAAAACTCAGTTAATTACTGTCACTATGAACAGGTTCTGGTCTGCAAACTAAGGTAAGCTGAAATAAAGAAAAGAGTTTAAGCAAGTTTTTATATTTCTTGTCTCCTAAACAAAGGACAAGTCTGAAAGACTGAATAAGAAACACACCCAAGTGGTGTGCCCACACTATAGGCAGAAGTCAGTCTTGTGCTTCTAGTACCACCTACAGAAGTAACTATAACTTAACTAAGCACAGAGAAGTCTTTTTTATTAGTGATGCATGGGCTGCTTCACTAAGGGAAAGTAACAGATGACACAGTACTGGTTCTAAGTACATCTTCTCAGTTACAGAAAAGCCTAACTTCATCATACATTTAGATTCACAACATATTTAGAACCAGAAAAAGCTGTTTTACATTTCAGGGATGTTTTTAAAAAATATCCTCCGAGTAAATGTTAAAACAAAATGCAATTAAGGTTTACACTTTGTTCATTTAAGTAAATTGGTATGAAATACACCAACATATTGGCTGGTGTGAAGCAATGTGTTTGCCCCCCTTTTCAAAGATAAGGATTTGTAACCATGAAAGTGAGTGATGAACAGAAACCAGTCACTATTAGTGATTGCCCTGGCTTGAAACCAACTTTGCCCTGTAGGCAGTGCTCCTCATACTTGTGTGTCAGTCAAGATCTCTCCCTCTGCTGAACTCACACACAGAGCAGGAGCAGCAGGGTTTGTCTCAAACAGACTGCACCATATATTAATCTCTGCTGCTTTCACCCTTCCATGGAACACATGCAGGAGGCTTAAAAATTAGTTTTCTCCTGGATCTGCCACTGAAAGGCAAGGAGGAACTTGTCAAGAGGCTGAAGTCCAATTAGAGGCTGATTATCAGCAGCAATTCCTAGGGTTTATGCTGGGGCTGATCCTATTTATGCCTTGATTAACAACCTGAACAATGAGACTGAATGCACTCTCAGATGCACTCTCAGCAAGGTATGAACAGTGCCACAGGAAGGAGAGCTGGCAGTATGGTGGAGGACAGGGCTGCCATTCATTGGAATAGCTACAGACTAGAGAAACAGGTGAACGAGAATTTCAGCACTGGTCAGCACAAAGTCCTGCACCTGGGATGAAATAACTCCATGCACCAATACAAACTGGATTCCATATGGGTATGAAACAATTTTTTAAAAATCATAAAATCCTTGAGGGACCTAGTGGACAAGAAGCTGAGCACATGCCAGCAGTGTGCCCCTGAGGCAGAGAAGGCCAATCCCATGCTGGCTGCACTAGTTAGAGTGGACCCAGCATGTTGAAGGAAGTCATTCTTTCCCTCTATTCAGCACTCCTGAGATGACATCTCTGGTTTTGGGTTTTGTGTTGCCAACATTAAACTGGGAGCAGATGGTCACCACAAAGGCACAGAGCTGGAGCACATGGCACACAAGGACAGGCTGAGAGAGATGCCTGCCCAGGCTGAGAGAATCTGAAGTCAGCCTGGAGGGGAGAGGCAACAGACTCTGCTCGGAGGTGCAGAATGAATGAAATGCTAAGAACCCAAGCTTCTGCAGGGAAAATTCTCATTAGATCTGATTAGGAAAGTTTCCATAAACAGTAATTCAGCACTGGAACTTGTGCCCCACGAGACTGTGGAGAATACTTAAGAGATGGGCACTTGAGCCAAGCCTTGAGCTACCCCATCTAAGCTTGAGACAGGATCTGATTTCCAAGGTGCATCTGCTTTGAGTGAGGGATAAGAAGCAGCCTTCAACCTAAGTTCTTCCCCAATTCTGCACATGCAACTTTCTACTCCATTTGCTCTGTGTAAAAACACTGAAGAACAGAGAAACATCTGATGACTGATGCAGCCCTTGCCCCTGCTAAAATGCTCTGAAAGAGCTAAAATTCAACAAAAAAATATAGACTTTTCAGCTGATCTGTGTCAGAACTGCTGTCCAGACAAGGACACACTGAAACAGCCTCAATGCAATTAGCCTGAACACTTAAAATTTTCAACAGCTCAATCAAAAGAGGCACAGAATTGAAGTTCAATACACAAGACTAATAGAAATTAGAGTGGATTTGGAACAAAGGGGGAAAAAAAAGGTAATCACCAACAAAATTGCTGCATGTCACATTTGGTGATAAACATAAATAGCTCTTTCCCTACTGCAGCTTGTGTCTGTATAAACACTCACAGTAAAAGCTATTATGATACTTGCTGCAGCTAAAACAGAGAAATTAGCCCAAGTCAAAGGACCAAAAATAGATAACAGTTGGCAATGTAAATGGGGAATGCAGCTTTTAACATAAACTCTTATTACTGTTCTTCCCTCAAGCCAGTCCTGCTTGGTATTTCAACCTGTGAGCCAATTAAAAAGGTGAAAATTTGCCATTCAAGATGTAGGGAATCCAGTTTATCAGCACAATTATAAAGGAACAACTCTTTTACTTTCAGAACAGGCTTAAAAAACTACCAATATCATCTCATACCTGTTAGTAAATTTCACACCATTCTTCTGTGTATCAATGATTCCATACTTCGAATTGTTACGGAGAGCTTTTTCCTCCTTACAAGTTACTCTAAAGTGATGTCCAAACTGTGAATTTGTCTCCAGTTTTATACTTTTGCCAGCCTCCAAACCTTCCAGATGAAAAGAAAGAAAAAGAAACCAGCTGTATTATCACCAATCCTGCAGCCTGTGCTTTCCTGCTCACTAACCCTCAGTCCCCATGATTTAGCTTCTCTTACATGGCCTGATTCAGTAGGCTTGCTTTGGTTCTGCACAGGTATGAGAAATACCCAGACCAAACACAAATACATGGAGTCCTCCTCTGCTCTTATTTTAAAATGCTCTCAAACTGCATATTCAAATCAGGCTAACAATTATTGTATTGCTATGAATTCTCCAGGAAGGTGAAAAAGGCAAGGACGCTCACTCTGTATTGCTGCTGTAAGCACAGCACCTGCACTCTCATGATCCTTCTACTAACTGTCCTGTTACAGGATTTCTCATTCCATCCCTACATAATCTTGGCTTTCCTTCTTTTCATCCAGGTATCATCTTTACACTAAAAAAAATATGCAAGCTCTTAAAGGTGTGACCCAAAGTAAGTATAGTGTTGCCAATTTTCCTTGCCACATTTGCATTAAAAGTTGGTGGCTTCTTCTTTTTCTTGAAGTTGCTCTTTCAATGCCCAGCTCATCAGCTGCACATGGATTTTTTTGCATAGGATAATCGATTCTTTAAATGTCTCATTTGCTTATACATGACATTTTGGAAGGAAAGTCAAAAGAAAACTGAATGGACACTCAGGATAATGCACAGAGAGGGGAAAGAAAAGTCTTGATGCAGGTCCTCGAAGAATGTAGAACAAAACTAGACTCAGCCAAGAGTTTGATGAGTTACAGATCTGCAAAATGGATTCTGCAACACATATGATAATTTCTGAAATATTCTGGAATGCTGTTTAAAATTTAAAAAAATAAAAGGCCAACTTATAAACCAAAAATCACTGTTTTCAACAGCTTGTACTGCGACAACCAAAGTCACCCCAACTCAATAATATAACAATGCAAACATCCTTTAACCCTTTAACTCCTTTATAGCAGTTTTCACCACCTGATTGCAGAACATTTTACAAAGGAGACAAGAATCAAGGCAGTTCCACACCCTACCTAGTTCTTTGGCTGCAGTCTTTAGTAAGGACTGCATTTTTTCTTCCAGTTCATTCATCTTCTCTCTTAATTCTGTTAAATTAGGATCAAAAGAAGCCTTGACAAGAAACTCATGACTCTCCACCTAGAGAAAAATAACAAGAAAAAATTTATATGAACATAAGCAATAATAAAAAAATGAATCATCTCCTCGAACTTACACACTGAAATGAATTTACTTAATAATTTACTCAATTTTTTTATATATGAAATGTTGTCATGCAATGTTGTTTGTGATGGTTGGTGTCTGGTTCAACTGCAAAACAAATACATCTCAAATAATGTATTTTATATAGGCAAAATATACCAATTTAAGACTCCTTTCTGCTGAAATGGAGTTGGCTGCACATTTATTTGCAAACAAGTAACTGAGCAGTAGGCAGGGCAAAAAGGGAAGTGAGAGAGAATGAAATTGTTATGAACATAATGTCTGCTACTCTGGATTTAGGCAGATAATCAAGATAGAGTGTAAAAAGATGGGGTGTTTCAAAACAAGCCTTTGGAAATGGAAGTTTCTGAAACAGTAATTCCTGCCCCAAAAGAGACTCTAGAGGTTAAGGAAGGAACCTACATTGTATCACCAAAAATCCTACCAATTTCAGCCCAGCTCTTGAGTTGAAAAGCAGACACGGTTCCCTCTAAGCTCAACATTTTCAGAGGCAAGGATGAAGTATGTTGTATTTCATCTTTTTTCTCTCTCTTCCCTGTGCTTCCACTGCCAGGTGGCTATGTACCAAAAGCACCACCAAACTTTGAAGTTGCCCTGACTTGAGGAGGAGGTTGGAGTAGATGGTGTTTCAAAGGCACCTTATGATTCTGTGCTAAATAGGAATGGAAGTGACAGTTTCTCAACTTTTATTACAGCTAGGTAAATGAATAACCACATCCCACGCTTTTTGAACTTAGATGTTTCTTTTTATATTAGAATGGATTATTGACATAATTTAGTTGCTATGACAACCTATCCTTCAATTGCACTCAGAATAGAACTGCGTATTTTATTTGAACTCCCTCAAAATCCAAGAGGAATTTCAAGTCAAAGTTCAAATTCTAATATTCATAGGGACAAGGTTTATTCTTCTGGTAATACCAGTGTTGGCTTATCTATACACATTTTCCATTACCTCTAAGAGGGGGAAAACCAAATCTAACATGCCAGATTCTATGGGATTTGATTAAAAATAACTGACTTGTTATTCTGTTTAGAAGGACAACAAAACATTTTTAAAGTAGAACCTGAAATGAAATTTGAAGAGCTGGACTATGAAGGGTGAAGGCTTAAACAGCTGTTAGCTTTAAAGAAAACAGAGTCCCAGGGCACACAAACTGCATCAACAGATGGTCTGTAACTGGTATAAAGCTATAAATTTCTTCATTACCATACATCACAAATTACAGCAACATGTCAATCAAACAGTCTTTCCATAAACAGTAAAATGCAGTTGATGGATGCACAACACAATACAAAGAGAAAAAGCAGTGCTCCTGCCTTTGGAGAGAATGCATGCTCAAAATTTTAAAGCCACTGCAGTTTTCACAAGTTCAACAAACTGCCCTTACTAGCATGTCTGGCACATGTTTAGGTAGTTCTCTTATTTCTACAGTCAGCTGAGACATACACCTAAGATAATCATAATCCTTGGTTAACAAAAAAAAAAAAAGTCCTAGAAGACTCCCCAAGTAATAAACATGCCCTGGCTCCATTCTAGTTGAGACACATCACCGTAACTTTAAAAATACAAAGAAGCAGAGAAATGACAAAATTACTTCTCCACTTTTAATACTGATGAGATTTTAAAAAAATAGTTTCAGGTCCACAGCATCCAGGCATCCAAAGCATTTTTTCATTGGCTAGATAATTTTAGATAGTGGGTGAATATCCTGTTGAGTATCCTGAATATTCAACTGATATACTAATAATTGTCTTCATATATTCCACAGCTAAATTACCACTAGCTACTTAATATAGATGATCAATTAAATTTAGTGAGTATAGAGCAGATTGCAAGGTTCAGTAAGAAACTTTAATTGCTAAGTCAACCCCACCCACACAACATTCCATACCTTATCCATGTCCAATGTTGTCTCTATCATCTCCACAAACTTTGAGAAGTCAGAGCAGATATCAGTAAGAGGTGTTATAAATACCGCTAACAACAACATCTGGTGAGCTCCTGTTATGAACAAACAGGAAAAATTATCGTTCACAAACCCCCACAAATTTACCAGAATTCACTTATCCAAGATAAACAACACAATTGCTTGGCTGGCTAATTTTTACAAAGATAGGCTATGATTATTTCACTGAAACACAGGTACCTTTTTCTAAAATTGGCATTATCCCATCTACATTCTGATTAAGCTTGTAGCTATTCTGTCACCATTGTTCATAACTGGGGCTATTAATTCCCTCCTACTTAGAGTAAGACAGCAAACAACAGTATGAAAGCAAACCTGCTGTCTGAATATTACCAATTCTTGTACATAAAAAGTTGACATGCCTTGCAAAAAATGTAGGTCTTACCATCTACGCTCACGGTTTTTCATTTTTCTTAATACAAAATTACCAAATACTGGGAATATTTGGTAGTTACAATGTGGAGATAGAAACTGAAGTGTATGTTATCTGTTTTTGTTTTCTGCAGAAAAAGACCACATATTATAACCAGATCTTTACAGTCACTGCTTTCCACGAGATAGGAAGTTATCAAAATTAACAGAGCACAGAACAAGTGAAACTGCATAGAACTCTTATTGGCTGGAAGTCCATGGAACACCAGAAGCACTGAACACCAAAAGCAGTTCACAGTTAATTTAGCATGCACAGAGATTGCCAAATTTGTGAAATAAGTATTTTCTTCAGGTAGACATAAGCTACAAATAAGCACCTACATCGAGCAGCCAGCTGTGGAAATGTTCTGTCAGTAAATGCATGTTTACATGCTTGCAGCCACTTCAAGTTAGAATTTAATCACAGAAAGATTAGCATTATTGACTATATGATTTACAAAAAATGCCTCAAAGTGAATCCAATACTATGAGCTTACAGTCACTAAATTATGTACAGAATTATGTTGCTTGCCTCTACTGTTTACAGACAAGGCCTTGCACATCAACAGAGAAATACAGAATTAAGCTCTGGCTAATTCCAGAACCTCTCAATTTCTTACCAGACTAAGAAAAAAGTCCTAGCCTTTCCTAAGAAAAAATGCCATACAAATTTATAAAAAAATTGCCACAGAAATTTATAGAACTCAGACAGTGAGGACACGACTACCCAAGTGAATCTCCTCTCAGCTGATGTACAAAGAAAAAGTTTGGTTTGATTCCTTTTTCTACCATGCCTTTTTGCTTCCCCACTCCCTCAAACTTTTAAAGTTAAAGCTCTAAACTGACTAAGATTAATTAATTGAGGAAAAAAATTACATATTGTTGAGAGATTACTGAACTTGTAAAAATTAAGTTTTCTGCTGACTAAAAATCTTCAAAACTATGAGATATTAAATAAAGATTGTTTTCTATTCCATATTTCTTGCTTGTTCTCATAATGTCTTGGTTCTTTCTCTCCTGTAAGAAGACATATCTAAACCAATCTAGAAAATGAAAGGAGACAACGAAGAAGGAAGAGACTGAAGAGTAGAAGAAGTTTAATGTCCTTTTTTCAGAGTGGACTTAGCAGTTCCCAGTGCTCCAGCTGACAGAATACATGGCACACACAATGAAATGATCTTCAATATTCTTGAATCAATGAAAGAAAAACGATTGTGCTTGGACTTTAAGTAGCAATTATAATTTCATTTCTTGAAAAGAGTAAGTAGGGAAGTTTCATGATGCCATATCATTATTTAAGCTTGAACCGTGCATCTCAGACACCACAGGAAGATGTCACATTCAAAAGTTAGAATATATTTATTATTTAAGTAAATAAAATATGAATGTATTTACATACAGGTCAAACTGGCAGACTGCAAGATTTATTTACACTTCTAATCCAGCTTCAAACTCAGTATTCAGCAGTTGATGGAAGTAAAATAGTGGAGTCAGTGAATAATGAGGATTTACAAAAAGGTACATGGATATACTTTTCTTAAAACACCTGGCATTAAGAGAATATGAGTAAGAAACACCACTGAAAAATTCTAAATTAAACTCCAACATGTCTTGCACCTGTATTCATACACTCATAGAAAAGATTCATAGTGAAAAAAACTCCTCTTTTGCACCTACTCAACATTAGTAGCATGGAAACTAACCACTGAGAGAAAGACTAATAGACCCATGTACCATCACAAGCAGAGATGCATATTGATCACAAAGCCCATGTGTGCCCAGGTGCAGGTTTTCATTTAAACTGTAATTTACTTACTGAAGCACAGACAAGTGTTTATTAACTGTGCTGAAGGCTATTAATATGGTTTAAAAATGTTGTTTGGAAATTAAAATAAATCACTAATCTTCAGACCTGAAACACACAGTTTGGCAGCAAACTGACACTGCTCTATCCAGGCAAAACAGACAAATCCTGATGACTAAGTGCACTAGTCACTTTGATAGTGCAATGGAAAGTGGGATAAAAGGAAAGCAGCAATGTAAATCAGGGTAAAACATAGTATGGGTTTACTAGAGGGAGGTAATATCCATATAGTACAACATCTGTCTGAAATACTGAATGCCTGAGAGAAAGGGGACTGTGCAGACCCAATCTGGGCTGTTCTAAAGCATTCAGCATGGTGCCACAGCAGGTGCCAAGGTGCAAGATCTATGACTTATGGAATGACCAGAGTGCAGATAAAGAGGACATCACCCACTTGCAAAAGACGTATGAGCTGAAAGGACATCAGTTCCCCCAGGGCTCACAGAAACATTTATCTTCTTAAGATGTGTGAATTCATATTAATGCACAAAAGAAGGCTGCTTATAAAAGTCACTAAAATATACAGTATGGAAGATATCAGTAGATTATACTGCAATAAGATAAATCAGAAATACA
The DNA here is from genome assembly GCA_013400515.1 of Erpornis zantholeuca. NCBI lineage: Eukaryota > Metazoa > Chordata > Aves > Passeriformes > Timaliidae > Erpornis > Erpornis zantholeuca. Next base: position 206,810 of record VZTN01010332.1, read on the forward strand.
TCAACACTAAATGAGTTTGAAAACTGGGCTAATAGAAACAAAGTAAAATTTAACACTGAGTAAGATGACACATTGATAGATAAATGTGTTTCCACAATGAGTAAGGGAATTATCAGTTGGATATAATAAAGGATGGGAGACAGCCAAGTTTGATCACAACATGGCTGTAACACACCAGTGCAACAGTCTGGGAAAGAAAGGGACTGAAACAAGCAGTAAGAAGCATTTCCAAAATCAGCAAGGGGTATTCAAGTCACTGCATACAGTATGGTAAAAATACACCTGAAACCCAGCATACAATTCCTGCATATTTACAGATTTAAAGGGTGTTCATTTGAGATAGGAAGGAAGATGCTCCAGCAGCTGCTTGAAGACAGGAATCTTGTAAGTACTCAAATTTCATGCCCCAGCAATTTGAGTAATGTACAACTGCTCCCTCTTGCTAGCTAGAGCAAAATGATTTGATGACTCAGAGTCCTTCCCCATCTTATGCAAACTTCTTATGTCTAAACCAGAAAAACATCGTCTTCACTCACTATCCCCCTCCTCAGGTTTCATCATCCATAAAAACAAGGATTTCAACAAAACAATGCTTCCTACTGAGGGAAAGGCAGTCACAGCTGATGACTTCATGGTTGTTCTATATCACCAAAGCCATTCATAAGTAAGGGAGTTCTGAAACTGGCACATACTCAGAATTGTCAAAAATCTTTTGGACTTTCCATCCCTTGATGAGTTAAAATATTCTGTACAGTCAGGAACAGAAAAATTATCAGATCCAGTCTGAATCACTCAAGTACATTGAAAATTACCAGACCATTCATGTACTTTGAACAGGTGGCACAAGCACAAAGAAAAATAAAAATAACATGCCACCTATTTTAAACTATCTTTAATGTACTTCTGGTGATTGCCCTACTAAGTCCGACTGATTCATGTGTAGAACAGGAAGAACCTTTTGCAGTCTATTAACTTTCCCATATGGTGAGCTTAGCAGTTTGCCTTACACAGCCTGCTCCTCAAAAGTCTCAAATTGTTCTCCTACCCTAATGTTATGACAAAGGAACTCTGTTGATCCAAATGGCAACTAATATAAAAAGAAGTAAAGACAGGAAGTTGGCATTCTGAACTAACACTTCAGTACAAAATGGGAATCCAAAAGCTCCATGTCAAGGCTAAAACAAGCAGAGTCTGTTTGGAAAAGCCAAATGGACACGAAGGAGGCAGCAAAAGAGCAGAACAGCTCTTCAAGAACAAAAACAAACAAAAGAGTTACATCTGTCTGTTCCTTCAGAGTTTTTAGATCTTAACTACTCTTTGGTTGCAGCCAGCAACCAAAAACTGATTTAAGATTAATATTGTAGAAGATAAGTTTCATTACTTGAAGTCATAAAACTGTAGTACAGAAAAGTATAAGACATTGGGTAGCTTTATTTTCTACTGAAATAGAGGAAATAATTTTTTGTAGCCATACCATTTCAAACAACATTTGTTTTTAAGGCCTTGGCACTTGCTTTATGCAAAGAGAATTTCTAACAAATTAATGGGCTTCTACAAAAATGAGCTTTCTGTTAGGTTAGAACTGCTGTTGCTAAATTGAATCATCCTCTTGTTATGCTGATCCTATTCTGCATTTTCTTGGTAACACAGAGAAAAGGAAAAAATGATCAGCTTTTGTATTTTCTAGACTTGCTTGTCACAGCATTGTGCTTCCTACTAATGAAGCCTGGAAGAAACCCTGGCATGTTACCTGTATCAAATACAGGAGCATTATGACTTTTTTAAAAAGCCATTTAAGTTATACCAATAATACTGAAATTGAGGGGGTTTGTGTTTAATTACAACCCGAAGGGAATGACAACACTATTGTATGAATTGTATCTTGTTTGTAAGACCACAATACACACACAATTGACCAGGAATTCTTAGAGACATGTCAAAGATTACCACACCATCACCCAACAGTTCAAGCATCCCAGCTACACAGTAATTGGAACACATTTTGTTGCAAAGATTTGGTTATGTGTATTTTTAAGTATCTGACTGTCATTTCAGCTAATTTCAAATTCAAATGTATTTAAACTTTATTCCTGCAACAAAAGCACACAGGACGAAAGTAATCCTTGGAAATCTATGGTCTATTTCTTTGCATCACCAGTATACTACAAAACCCTGAAAATAGACAGGGATAGCATTACCTTCATGTTTTTCTAGTGCTTGCACAACATTAGGCAGTTGATTGATAGCCTGGTACATTCGGTAGCAGTCTTGTAAATTTGCTGCCTGTCTCTGAAATTTCTTTGCCAGGCGGTTGAGGTCTGGAAAGCGACGTAACAGATCTTCTTGGAGGCACTGACGCAGTTCTGGATCCGTCACAAAAGCCTCAACCAAGTTCAACCTATGAAAGAAATTCATAACAATGATTAGCATGGCATGATCAACAATTCTTTAAAGTCACCAATCAGAATAAAAACACTTATCTGACAGTTTCTATCTGGCCTTATCCACTGGTCAACTTTCCTGGTTAAAAAAAAACCAAATGAAAATAAGACAACACATGAGCTCAGAAAGCAAGGAAATTTAGTCTGTGTCATGCTTCTGTAGTTTTGAAATTGGGGTTTTTAATCAACAGCATTGGAGTGCAATTGTTTCAAGTGCAAACACCAATATCTATCCTGTAGGTAAAGTGGACTCTCAGAATCAACTCTGAGATTAATCCTTTCCCTTCACTATTAAAAAAAGTATTCCAGTACTCTATGGAAGAAGAGGTATTAAGCAGGAAAAAACCCCACTCTTGGCAGAGTTTAGCTCCCTGTAGTCAAGGCCAACATTGATACTGTGCAGCCATGCAACCTTGGACCACAGGATAGGAATCCTCGTGGCTGAAAGGACCTCTGTGCACTGACTATTCCAACCTCTGCTCAAAGCAGAGTCACAGCTAAAGCCAGCTGCCCAAGGATGGCCCCAGTGTCAACCCCTGGAACACAGCCCTGGTGACTGACCTCCATGGGCACTTCATGCCCCTGAGCCTGGCAGCTCAGTGAGTTTGCAGTCCACCACACCATACTGATCTAGTCCATACTTTGTGAGATGTAACGGGAGACAGTGACAGGTCAAGACACTTTCAAGCAACATTCCCCGCTCTTCCCTTATCCAACCACCTAATCTATTTGTTGTAGAAGGTTATTGGGTTAGCCAAGCATGGTTTTCCCTTTTTAAATCTGTGCCAATTACTTCCAAACTACTGTTTGCCTCATGGCAGGCACTGAGGCATTGTTATCAGTGAGGTACTGTCTGCCAGACTTGTCACCACTGACTCCCAGTTTGCCTTCCCTTGCTGTTGCTCCCTGCCATTTTGGTTTGCTATTTTGTCGGGGAGTCTTTTCTGTATTTTTGTTTAATTGTAGGTATGGGGGTTTTTAAAGAGTGAAATAAATATTCTTCAAGTGTTGAAAGCAAGTATAAATCTCAATAAGAAGTGACAGAGCATTAAATTGTATTTCTCCACTAGAATGCAAGCGAATTTTCATACATTTCTTGGAGGTTTTGCATCAGTTATTATTGCCATCTCTATACATTTTGGATTTGCAGTTAAAAAAAGAAGTCAGATATTGTTAATTTTGGAATGCCGAGGAGGTCAGTGTTCTTTGATCACACTTTCAGAATACCAAGGAACAGCTCTGCCTCCTTCAGAGACCTCCACATATTACATACTGTGCTGATTTCTGGTTAATAATATCTATCAATATCTTTTCTTCAGCAGTTAACTTTATCTAGAGACATGCAAGCAAAGAAAGGACAGCTTTCAGTACATTATTCCTGCTGGTTTGCTTACTGCAAAAAATTGCATTTGTTTCAATTACAGTAACATCTGCAAACTACATTGGAAATGACAATTTTTTCTGCCATTCTGACAGCAGTAATCTCTACATTACACACTGCAGTGCTCTGCAGAGTGCCAGACACTGGCAACAGCACACAGGGGTTAACACAGTCCACTGCCTCAGGTAATTAGCAAAGACAGTCAGGAAACAAAGGCTTTGGCTAAGGCAACAAAGAGGTAGAGACCCCTGGACAGCTAGTGGTACATTTCTGCATGCAAAAAATTCCTTCTGTTTCAAACAGTATTCTACCCCCACACTTCAGGGAATCTTCTGTATTATACCAAAAAAAAAAAAAATCAAGTAAAAAGATGAGAGAAGAATCCTACCTCTACCTCTAATGTTTATCCATTCAACTACAGCCTTAATACACAGAGATTGACATTACTAACATATAAGGGTGCTTTACTTCCAAAAAGTACATTAGAGTTTCAGCATGCACACAGAGCTTGTCAGATACAGACAGGCATATACTGAAGATACCTACTGCAAGAACACAGAACAAGACTTGTGTGAGAAACATCATAAAAGCCCAGCAATTTTCCATTCTGAGCCCTGTTGGTGTTTCTGAGCATGATTTCTAGCTTTCAGACTTCGTCAAATGGTTTGGAGGAATGACAAGAATTACATGATGTTGTCACAGCAGATACATTGCCATGTTTATTACAAGTCCCTTCAATTTACCAAGCAGACCTCACTTAGGACTGACATCACAAACTCTTCTCTCAGAAGCACCAGCAGCAACCAAATGCAGCTTTTAAAGAACAGACATTGTTTAAAAATTAAGGAAAGAAAAAGGCAATAAAAACTGAACCAAACCAAACTAAATACACCTGATACAACTGCTTGAACAGCCTAAATACAAGCCCACTAACCAGATGACTTCCTTCCCTAAGTGATTAGAGAAGGAACCAACTTGCCAACATGAACCTCCCCACAGGAACCAAGTAGCTTGGTCATTTTTAGTGCTCTAACCTGCAAATAATTCCTTTGGCAAAAACAAAACAGGATTTACCATAAACTTCTCCATTTAGCATACCCATGTATTCCTATTGTTACCTCCCTTGGTCTATATAGCAGTTATAATCATGACAAACACACAAGAGGTTGTACTATCCTGATGTTAGGTCCTCTCACTTCCCAGGTATTATGCAAGATTTGTAAACATATTTATTGTTTCTCAAACATCAAAATATCACCACACCATCAACCCATAAAGAGGAACTAGTTGCAAATACCATTGAGTTTTATTATCTGCAAAACTGCATTCATTTCTTGTTTAAAACAATCTTTCTTCACTTAAAAAACAGACCAGGAAGAAAGTGAGGCACATTTTGAATGTTTATCCATTATCAAAGTGAATTTTAATCCAGAATAATAGTACTCCTGCCTGCAGCAAGAAACCAGTTTGCTGGGTTTATCTGACCTGCTTAAACTACTGCCTACTCCATGGCTTCAACTTTAAAATTTCAAGTATAAAAACTGGTTTTTTTTCTTATTTTGATGACCAATTTCACACAAGCAAGAATGGGGAAAATTCAAGTTCACCACCAACATAAGATCCTATCTTGCCCACTCATGGCTTACGCTTTAAGTCAGAGAACTTAGCTTCTCTTCCAATAGGTCCTTAGAAAATCAGTAATCCTGACATATGCATATATACACAGAATCACTACTGAAAACTTACTCCATTTTGCACAGCTGCTATAACAGTCATTCAAGGCTTCTGTAGCCTTGAGTTTATCTTTACCAGGATCTAGTTTTTTTTTGGTTGTGCCTTTTGCACAAACAAACCCTTCACTTTCATCCCATGGCTCCCCCAGCTCGTTCAACAGCCTCTTGGATAAAGACCTGTCAAAGGCGTGTTGAAAGCTCTAATTTGTTTTTTCCCCTCCTCTTTTGCCCACAAGTTCAAAGAGTTCTCAGATCAGCACGAACAATTTTCCTCTGCCATAAACCATGGCAATTAGACTAACATTTCATGATCTTCCTGGTACTGTTCTCCCCTACATTTGCCAGCCACAAAGATACATCTGACAGGTTTGTGTTCATGCCACATTTTGCATAACAATTTCCTGTTGGTAAGAATACACTCGAGGTTGCTGAATAGAAAGGGCTATGTTAAAGTAATGCAGCCATAAGCCATGAATAATGCTCACAAGTAGTAATGAAATCAAATGACAAGCTGTTTTTAATATAAAGCTAAAACTGAGGGAAAATTAAAAAAAAATATAAAAAGAAACAAATTTTAAAAAGTCCAAGAAAGTGTTATCAAACAACAGCTGACAACACTACATAATTCATTTCTGCCACACAGCCAAAAGGAAAGGAAAATAGGGCAAAACTTTCCACCACAGATCTAAGGCAGCACAGTGAAGATAACAGAAACAATTATAAGTAGTGAAACCACACTAGAACATAAAGGAAACGTTTGTTTCAAGCAGTTATTTAAATTTGCAAATAAAACCACAGAAACAGCGAACAAGACTTAAGCTAATATAACTGAAAATCAACACAGGCACTTTTCTTGAACTTGGAAATTGTAACCACCTTTTATTCCTGCTGTGCAAAACCAGGGCTGTTTACCAGCTTTGAATTTTGTACACTAACAAGTATCATTAGCCTCAGTGTGCTCTGGGAGACAGAGAGAGGAAAAAACCTACTCATCTCCAAGTTTCTGCTGGACATTCCAGAATCCAACTCAAAACGTTCCATCTTTTCCACAGTTTTACTGTTAATAGAAGCATCTCTTGAACCAACTACTGACAAAAGGCCAATGTACCACACACACCCCAACAGAAAAAGACAACAAAAATCTGTTTTCAATCTAATATATGTCACAATCTTCACCAAGTCTTGACACACTGCTTCCATTCCACTGAGGTTTGCATCACATTTGACATCAGAACAGGCAATTGCTTCTTCTTCTTCCCTTGCTACACCTATGCAGCATTTTTCATCACCATTTTAAGGTGCCTCAACATGAACATTGTGAGGAGGGTTTAATTATATTTCTAGGTTTTTACACAGTTAAATATCAAAGTTTAAGATAAGTTAAGTTAATAGAACATTAACCATGCCAGATTTGTATATAGATTTTATGAAGAAAGAATTCTGTGTGTAGAAATAGCTAAATTAACAGACTAAAATAAAAGACCAGACCTAAAAGGAACAGAGTATTTATAATGCCTGAACAGGATTGGCCAGCACCAAAAATAAAAAAATAAAAAATCTAACCGATCAGTGTGCAGTAAGATGAGTTATAAAGCACCTAAAATTTTAATCTCTTCTCCACCAACATCCTACAAAACCCTGAACAGCTCTGCACCTCTCTGTGCATGCAGGAAAGAAAACACTTCCCTCAAGCACCTCTGCTCAGAAAAAGGACTCTGAGGGGCATTTTATCATTTCATGTAACTGGCATCACACATAATCAGCAATATATATTTTATAATGAGTAATATATATTTAGTTATTATTACAGTGTAGTGACTTAAATCCCAATTACTCATTGATGTTTTCAGAAACAACTGCACTAACTAAAAATTCCACGACAAAAGGAAAAAAATGTTAACACTGAAATAAATTAAGAATGCACTCTCTTACAATAGAAGCTGACTTACTTTTAAGAAGACTTTGAAGATTGTAACTCCCCTGACTATCTAACAGCTGAGTCTTCTGAAGAGCATACATTTGTATTCTCTGCTGGCAAAAGGGTTTCTTTGACTGCAGATTAAGATCAACTTTCCTGTCCAACTGTTCTACTTGATTATTGACAATTTTAATCAAGAAACACCACCTTACAAAAGCAGCATATTAAAGACTGCTTTAAAATATACTGAAACTTTAATCTCACCACAAGTTTCTGAATAGGCACAGCTGTATCAGTTTAATTTCATATTTTGTTTATACAAAGGAAGGTGTAAAAACACTTCATGTATCATTATTTTGTTTTCCCTCAGGTTTCTTTCAAACTCAGATGTCTTCTTAATCCAACGAAGCCAAAGCAAATCCTCCCTGGACAGACTTAAACAAACATGTAAAATGATATCCACCACCTTACCTGTTCTAATTGGGTTTTCCTTTTCGCACAAGGCACATATATTTTAACACTCTGGAGGAAGCCCAGACTACAGCAAGTTGCTGTAGCTGATAAACACGGGTTTGTTTTGTTTTGTTTTTTTCCCACAGAAATAAGTAAGGCAGTGTCCTAAGCTCCCTTTACAAACTTCTCCTGGTGACCCAGTCATTCCCAAGACAATCATCTCTTTCCCAAGAATCAGCCATAATCCAGTTCACTGCCCCAGGTAAGCAGTAGATACCACCTTACATTTGCAAAGCTCTTTCCATGCCAGAGAACTTTAGTATGTTTCCCAGCCTTTGAAGTATTAAGGCAGACACTTAAGATTGGCACATAGGAGCCTAAATCAGAAATCTGAAGCCTGATACTGAGAATTACTTTAGTAACTCAGCACACAACAGCATAAAAATGACACTGACAATCTCAGGTCATTTTGCCTCAGACAATCAGAGCTGTTGCATGCATTTATAAAAATAACATCCAAAATTTCTCAGACAAGCACAAAGAAATAATGCAAAATAGCTAGGCAACCCACACATGCTTTTTTGAAGTGCTTAGTTATGCACAAAAGACTTTTTTATATGAAACTGGAGCCGTCTTTGCAAACAATTCGAAACAAATGTAACACAAACCCTGAGGAATAAAGAACCAGCAGCTTTATAAAAATTAATACCATCAAAAGCCATTTTATTTTAGTCATACATCATAGGCTTAGGATCACTGATCTCAACCCCCACTCAGCCCACACTTGGAGGCTTTGCACAGCCAGAAGTTGCTCTGGTTTCTAGCAGTGAGTCTCCAGCTGATGGCAACATTTACCCAAGCCACAGGAATAGCCTTGGAAGGGGCTCCAGTTCTTGCAGTACTTTCAAGACACTAGATTTCAATCCAGGTTTTTGATTCACCAAGAACTCAGAATGTTGCTTTGTGGATGAGTTGCATACACACTTCTCCAGCACTTCTTACAGACAAGGAACATCCCAAGCAAGGGGTCAAAATCTTTCTGCTGTTTTAATGAAATTGTACCAATTTGGCCATACGGTATCATTAGGGTCCAAAATCCTGTGTCTGAGTATCACAAATTGTTCACCTGAGCAAGCTCTCCTCCAGCTCTCTCAAAATTCACATGGCCACACAAGGGCCTGTAGTTCAGAAGCAGAAAACCCAGGCAATTCCAAGAGGCCCAGGAGAGAGACTTGTGCCCAAGCTTCTTGGCAAGACTTCTTCCTACTATCTGCCAAAAAAAGAGCAGCCTGCACCTTCACATTGATTCCCTTCCACACCAAAAGGCTCAAGTTCTCTTTACCACCTGCTTCTTGTCCAGAGAGTGCAACCTCATCATTGTTTCTTCCTGGCACGCAAGCACAAAGTTGGTTTTGTTTCCTCAGTTAACATGCTATGAATGTTTCTATATATCAAATTACTTCACAGCTTCCCTCCCTGAAAACCACTGTCACAAACTAAATACACCCAAAAAGCTAAACTAAAACATACAGTTGCTTACAAAACAAAACTTTGAAGATGACAGTGAAGAAATACAACAGGGTATATTCCTCCTCAAACCAGAATTTAAAGTGCATTACTGGTTTTTGTGAGAGATGTGAAATTTCAGGCCTTTAATGACTGAGAGGATATTGTATAATACAGTAGATTAACAGAAACAGCAAACGAGGAACAAAGAGCCCCAGGGTGATGCATTTCACAGTTCACCTGTAATGTCTGTGCTCCTACAATGACAATGCTGTCATCCCAGTAAGATTACAGCTTTCCTCGGACTCTGATGATCTCCCCAAACAGAGTTTCAAAACTCCTCCTAAGCCAAAACGAAAAAGCCAGAGAAACCAAGCATGACCTGGTTCAGTGGTACAGCTGGAAAGCTGTCCTGCTCTTTACACAGACAGGCCACAAAGCAAGGAGGAACAAAACCTGGCAGTGTGGGAAAGGCAGGTATGGGTACCTCAGCTTGACACTGAGGGTGATGCTCCCAGCTGCAGCCTCCTCCTTAAACACATGTCCTCATTTGCTGTGGATGTGTTTGCTTCTCACCTCTGGCTCCCCTGAACCACCTCAACCTGAGGTGGCCCTGCCAGCTGTGGACAAGCCCAGTTGTATCCTGTCAGCAAAGTACCACTTGATGCAATTAAGACCTTGCTCCTGAAGCAGACTGCTGCAACAGCAGTATTTTTAGACTCTGAGGGAAGGGAGTGCCTGGCATCATGCTGAAAAACATGCAATAAAGCAGCACCACACCAGCACAGCTCTGCTTGGCCTCCTCTAGCCAGAACTAGAGAGGCAGTGCAGTACTCTGAGGCAGGCACACAAATTCCCTACAACAAAAAGAGAAGTGAAGGAACCATCTTTCCTTCATTTACAAGGCAAGGCTGGCAGGGCTCCTGATGGCACCATCACCCTTCCCATGGCCAAGAGCTGCAGGCTGTGAGCTGTGTTTCACAGGAGTACAGAGAGGGATCTGCAGGAGCATTTCTGCAGGCAGGAGGTGACCAGAGCTTGTCAGGGCTCCCACTGTTTCTCTCCAGGTAAGACTGAAGGCCACCTATGCCCTGCAGCAGGGACACAGAGACATCTCCCTCTCACCACCTCCTGCTGAGGGTTCGTCGCCATGGCAGACCAGCCTGGCTCTACAAACTCAGGTCCTGAAAATATCAGGACATTTAAAACAAAAAGTATTGCTCCTGTCTAGATTCTAAAGAAACTTTCATACACCAGTTCATCCAACCCACACAATCACCTCAGCCACAGTTAAAACCAAAGCCAAGTGTCTTTTCTTTCCCATTCCTCAGCCTGGGTGTATTACACACAGCAACAGTCACTATCCAAGAGATAGACAAGGAAAATAAACCACTACTTACTTTTCCCAAAGGCTATATTTCCCAAATAAGAACAAAGTACTTTTTAATTATTACCAAGAACTGCCATTCAAACTAGTTTTATGTAACAGCACTATTTAGATTTGATTCCCCTCTCCTCCTCTTTCTCAGTTAAGGAATAACAAAATTATTACCCTTAATGAATTAAACAGCTCCACAGAAGAGGAACTGGGAGAAAAAGGGGAAATTCCCACCTTATAGCAACACACTACCTCACAGAACACTGAGAAACAGTGTTCCCAACTTTTAAACATGCATGTTTATAGAAGAAAAAAAAACAGGGTATCTACCAGCAAAGTTGAATTTTGAATATTCAGTGCAGCAAATCCTTTACCACCTCAAATCCCATTGCTGTCCCATGCTGGACTAAGCAGTCCCTTACCATCAAGGAACTGTACAGACAGAAGTGACAAGAGGATAGCTCCTAAAACAAGAAGTATCTCCCAAAATCTTTGTCAGAGACATGTTTTTTGTCTTCCTACTGTTTATTTCCATGCATGTGCTCTTTTTCATAAAATTGTCACAGTCTGTTTTCTATAGGACCTAAAAATAGTCAAACAGCATCTTCACAGCAAATTTGTCAGGAAAGCAGCAGGTTTATTGAGCAACATTAGTGCACAGCTCCATTTCACGGATTCACTATTCCAATCCAAGGATAGGCAGATATCCATTCTATCCTCCTGTAGCAAGTTTGAGAATCTAACTCACAACATAAATTAATTGGCATAATCACTAAAACAGTCAAAATACCAACAGAAAGCAAACTTGAGTCAGATTATTAAATCTGAACAGCTCCTGGCTTCTGGTATTTGTTGACCTTACTTTCAGATGTTTATGATGATAGAAGGTCATGGACCAGCTGCAGAGGAGCAAAAGGGTTAATTTTAGATGACACCTCTCCTCACTTTTTCACAGACTAGTTTTCATCAGGTGAACAAGCCAAATCAAACTGATCTTTAGCTATGAGACTTAAAAAAAAGGGAAGTAGGAGGTATGGACTGCCCCTTTTGGCAACTGCCAAGTTTTTCTGGATTATTTGCTATCCAGCATGACATCCTTGATTATTTAAGCATGATAAACTCCCCATCAAAAGATGAATGAGTCAGCTACAGGAACACCAGTGCCAGTGCCAATAACAAGGGAACAGGTGGCAGTCCACAGTCAGGGAAGCACGACTGCACTTTTTGATTTAAAATGGTTACAGGCAGTACAAACCATCTACGAAACAACTCAGAGCATGGTGCATAAGAGTCAAAAACAAGTGAAAAGCTTTCACACTAAATCCTTAAGACCAAAGAAACCTTACATCCAGAGCAGACAGTGTGAGCAAGTGTCAAGGACAAGAAGGCAAAAAGATTCTGATCTGAATAAAGACAAGAACAACACAGTATTTAGGCTTCGAGACAAAACAACAAATGCCCATCTTTTAAGAATTCCTAATAAACTTCCATTTCTTATGTGGTAACAAAGAACAGTGAAGACGATGGAGCAAGAACTCACCAAATACTACACAGTCCTGGGCATGTTCCACACAGTGAAACTGCTCCACCCAAAACCTTCCAGAGAAACCCCAGATGGAAAGCAGCAGAGGCTGTTTCCCAGCCTAATGCCTTACACCACGGAGGTTTTCTGCCAGTCTGGCTTTTTAATTAAATATGGCATTTTGGGATCCAGTGATAAAACTGTACGACTGCATGGTCTTCAAAGACTAGAGTCAGCTCAGGAAAGGTATTTCCATTTTTTTTTTGTGCTTTATTCCTTACAAGTTTCCATACATTATTAAAATTTAGAGGTTACATTTATTACACTAATCCGTCAGCATTAATACCCTTTGAAATTTGCTAACCTGTGCATTTCTTTAATCCTGTGCAAACTAAGAGCATATTGAACATTTTCTATTTCTTAGCTGTAGAAAAACAAATATTTCTTCATTTGCATTCATTCTGTACAGAAGAAACTCAAAACTGTATGTCAACAAAACATTAAAGACTCTTACAGTCCTCATACATGATAAATGAAATTAAATTACAAGTCAAGACAAAATTTTCTTGCCAAGAGCTTCCATTGCAGTTCCTAACATGGCACCTTTCTAATGTTTTTGGACATAAATTAAACAGAGCAGAAACAATAATGTGGTCACTGTAATTTCACAGAGAATACACCATACTCCTGTATCCAATGTTCAAAATAGTGACTATCAAGGACACTGTTACAAACCTGACAGCTCTGCATCTGTGCATAGTAAGTTTTCCTTAAGTCCTGAACACTTAAACACAGATTCTAGGCGAAATTTAACTACGGCAGTAAGTGCCATCCACCTCATTTTGGCAGGATGAGAGCCACAGAACAGCATGGCAGCTACAGATTCACATTTCCCTAAATAAATAGCAGTCTCATGGTGTCTCACGAGTCTGAAAACCAACCTGACATTTCAATCAAATTTGAGTTTAATTTTCATTTCTGTTGAGCCTCAAAATTCAGACACAAAAGAAATTACTAAAAGCTTAATCCTTCTATTTATTTTGCACCAAGTGAGGACTTGTCAGGAAGAAGTGAGTGAGCTGGAAGTATCAACTAGGAGATACTATGACTACCAGCTCCAGTGCTGCACCACTCAATGCCACCTATAATTTACAGATTTGCAACGCTGATTGCTGATCCCTGATCCAGAAGACGAACAATCTGGATAAACATGCAGAATACAAACACCAACATTGTCTTTCCCACACCTGAAGGTGTCATGAAAGGAGTCTTTCTTTCATCTCCTCAGACAAGAGAACTAAAAATAAGTCTTTTGCAACAAAACAATCTAAACTTTTGAAAAGGTTTTGAGTGCCTGGGATTTTGATGGAAATTTCTTCCTAGAGACATTGCCTGTGTGATGTGTACTTGTCTAGGAGAGTTCTTGTTTAATGTCTCTAGACAGCACTCAACGTCAACCTCAGTTTCACAAGCAAACCCAAATGAAATAAATAGAAATAAATAGAGATAAGTTAGTAGTTTTGGAAACAGTAAACACAGGTGAAGGGAGGGGAGAGGGTTAAAAAAGAAGCATTGACAGTTTCAAGCTCAAAACGTTTCTCTACAGAACTTAGTGATGGTAACTTTTGGAATGACAAAGGTGACATTTTTCTAACATTTCTAGAGGCTCACTGGAAGCCAACACTATTTTCATTTCACTGGAATGACAACTTCTTTCATGGGAAATATTTATTGCATCATGATCTCCATGACAATAAGAAATCACATTTCTGTCTTCAAATCTGTTCAGATACAATCTGTATTTCAGAAGCTTCTCTAGAAGCATTAGGAGCTCTCCCAGCATCTAAAATGCATTTTAAAGAGGTCATTTAGACAAACCTCCAAGCTGGTCACATCTTCCCCTCCCTTACTGAGGACACAGGCTACTGCATACTACTAATTCAGCTGCCTGGAATCAGTCTGTGGCTCTGGAAAGATCCTGGCATGTACTCGGAAAAGCACTGAGGGTCTTCCAAGAGCTGCTACCCAGAGTGACAAAAGCAACAAAGCCTATCTGCAGTGCTTTGCAGGGAGAGCTGCAGGTTAGGAAAGGACACAAAAGGAGTGAAAACTTACTGCAGAACAATTCACTTTGGAACTCCAGGCCTCTGGTTACAGCCCTTGCTCAAAAGAAGGCTAAGTTCAGTCAAATACTGAGCAAGAACAGAGATCCCTCCACCTCTGTGAGCACACATTCCAGAGTTTTGACCATTCTCATGCCTCACCCCAGCAGCTGCTCCAAGAGAGCCAGGGCCTTTGATCGTGTTTCCTCTTCTTGTCTTAAAGCAGCAAGTCAGGGTTGGGGTTTTTTTTTCATTTTTAAACAAACTGCGACTTTAATTATCAGTCAAGAGTGATGCATGAAAATGTTCTACAAACTTGGAAATTTTACTCTGCTAGCCATTTATTCACCTCAAGCTTCCTGAATCTATTACTTCCTGACTCTGCCAGAGACAGGACTTGTTTCTACAATGTGACCCCCATGCAGCATGATATTTAGAAATACAGGAGGAAAGCTCAAAATAGGCTTGGATCAGAGCGAGTGATGTTTGAGTACAGCCTTTAACTCCTCTGAGACCCCTGCATCTCTTCCACATGGGACACAGGCATATAAGAGGTTCAACCACAGTATACATAAAGGACTAAAAAAGGTGAGCTGAAATCTTTTATTTATGCTGTGTATAAATGTCAGATAGGGTTTATCCCAAAAATAGAAAAAAAAATTAAATATATTCAGCATGAACTCCCTTCTCAGAGCATAACAGAACAAGCACTATTTTATACTGTGCTCCATTTCTCAGACTTTCCAGTACCTGAAGACAGTACCTGAAGACATGACATACTGAAGGTCATTGCATATTGCAGTCAATTTGGTTATGCAATTAATATTTGTGTTTGCACATGCTGGCTCTGCAACTACATTTTAATTTCAAATATGCTGACTATGAGACAAAGAGCAAGAACCTCATGTACTTGCCTTCTGAACATACCACATAGGAGAAGCAGGGCTCTATTGTGTATACTTATGACTGATAATTATTTTTTTAATCAAGGAAAATCAGACGGACACTGGCAGAACCCCAAGTCCTACAAGACAGGTAGCTACCAGGAGCCTCTGTTTCCTCAGTTCTCATCAGTAGCTGCTCCAGTCAGCAAGCATCATTTTATCTGAAGATATGCACCATGTACTTTAATTTGTGTTGTTACAGTATCAAGAGTTGATATGGACTGCTGATGCAACTCTGTGTTCCATTTATCCATATATGTTAACAACACAGTGCAGAGTACAAACTACTGAAAGAGGTGGATTCCTTTATGTCCAAAAGATGACTTGCACCACCTGCAGGTCTTAGCAGAGGGTTACAACAGCCTAACTTTTGAAAAAAAAAGGTAAAACTTTCAATTTTACTACTGGGACAAGAGTTAAGCCAAATACCTCCTGTATAAGTAAAACAAGAAGCTTCCTTCAAATCAGCCACTGAGCATCAGTCCAGCTTGGGCAGTTCTGCTTTGAGGAGTTTTGCACTGGTTAGTGTTAAATGGGGTCCTTCAACATGGCACACTTCAAGCCCAGAAATAATCAGCAGCTCCCCTTGACAACAAAGGAGATGTAAAGGAACAACAGTCCAGATATTTCTTTCTCAAGCCACCTTATGTTCTAAACTGTGGTTTGCAATCCTTAAAACAGCCAAGATATACTGTAAAATCTCCAGAAAACAACCTAGCAACTGCATACCTTTCAAAAGATACTTGAATCTGTCAATACATCTCAGCAGCCCTACTAATAGCTTCTCTTATCATACTTGTTCCTTGGATTAAAAAAGGAACAGTCCTACACCCTTTGAAAAGCATGAAGTTTGGGAGGATGAAGCTTACAAGTAAATTACATTGCTTTTATCTCAGAGAACTGAATTCATCTAAGCAGTACTTGAAAGCAAGATGCATTCAGACACAATGCAGCAGAATAAAGTGAAAAGGTGTCCCTATGGTTATTTCAGTGCCCATAAGTAGAGGTTAAAGCAAAGGACTTTTAACAAACTGCAGCTCCAAGGACTCTGCAGCTAGGCACAGGAGGTTACCAGTAGGCTTCTTTCAAATTGGCAACACTTGGATACACTGACCTTTACAAGCTTCACTATGAGCTTAACTCCATTTAATTACTCCCCTCCTCCTTTAAATATACCTTTTCCTACAGGCAGCCAACATTAGCCACACAGAATCGCAACACAAAACACAGAGGTGATAGTAACTCTACAAAACAGGTCAAGTTACATTTTCTGCCTACAACTCAACCCCAGTTTTATAAAGGAAACACTGTCTCTTCCAAACTTGGGAGATTTCTGACATATAGGAATAAGCANTACACAGATGATCTTGGGTACTTAGTCAAGAACCAACAATGAAAGCTTTTGTAATACATGCAGGAGTAAGATATAGCATTCAATAAACCTGGGAACAAATATTTCAGTGTCACATTGACAACATTTCTAAGTGGGCTCTGATCAAGTTACTACACACTGTTCTGCAAATGATTAGGAAAAGCTGAAAAACTTGTTGAGGAGAAGTAGAACAATTCAGTCTCCAGAAACCTAGAGAGAAAACTATCATCCCAGTTTTGGCTGGGATAGAGTTTATTTTTTCTCAGTAGCTGGTACAGTGCTGTGTTTTGGATTC
>VZTN01010333.1:0-10169 GCA_013400515.1 Erpornis zantholeuca
AAGGAGTCTTGCAAATTTCAGTAGCAGCTATAAGATTCAGGGAAAAAAGCAAAGATTTGTTTGGACATGTTAATTGCATTCAAAGTCTCACAAAACAGATTTGGAGTGATTTCAGAGATAATGATACAGCAAAACTGTAGACATTTTTCTAATCCATGAAAAAGACAATAATGTAGGCTTTTTGGCAAACAACTGGGAAGAACGTAGCTAATATTTTTTCCACCTGTGGAAATGTTAGCCCTGACTAATAGGCTTAACAATTTCTATTTGCTTTCATATACTGTTATTCAATGGCCTTTTGAGTAGCTACTATGTGAACAAAGAACACAACAATATTTCTTGCATCCAGACAAGAGATGGTGTACCAGGTTCTCCAAGATGGGGAAGCACAGCTAAAAACCCCTACCATTTAATTTCCTGTTTGTTAACAGAACCTTTCTGCTTCCCTGCTCCCATCCTCCAAATCATCTGACTTCTCAGCAGAAGTTTGGTTCCTGGAAGCTGTGGATACTTTGCTGATGCCTGCTGCATCTGATAGTTTCTTCCTGACTTCTTCAATCAATCACAGTCAAACCTGAAGGCTCAACAACTTGTGCTCTCTTTCAGCATCCAATCGGTCTGAAATGGTACCTTTGTGAAACAAGCAAAGCTCCTCAACATGAGGCTTGGGAAGATAGGACATGTATGTGGTGTCATCAATCAATGAATTTTCCTGCAAGTCATTTGTCAGAACATCCATTTGCCTGAAAGCGGTTCCAAGGTTTAAAAATTAAACTAAATGCATTCTGAAAACAAGATTACTTATGGCAATTTGTCTCTCTTGTATGGTATTAATATTTATGATCTGCACCACTGTTTTAATAGAGTAAATTGACTGAATTCTGTCAACAAAGTGGGGAAAGGGCTCTGCAGCTAAGCTAGTCAAAGACCTACTTTAATTCCAGAGTCCCACAGCATGTATCAATGAAGAGAAAAGCTAATATCATTGCTGCTTCTAAGAAGTATTTTCTGTTGTACACACAATTTGCCAAAGATCTGCTCTTTCTAGGAGATTCTCAGTTATGAATATAGTATGAAGAAAATCCTGACTGTTTCAGAGAGCCTCATCAGATCAATTGTCACTACTATTCGTGTCTGCTTTGACTTACTTCGGGAGAAAACACATGGATTGAAGGAAAGGCATTCAGCAGTGGTCTGCATTGTATGGCAATGTCTAACTCAGGATCATTCCACTGAGTGCATGTACTCCAGTGAGCAAGTTTGGAGTGAAGGAATAAATTATCTTATGCGTCTCAAATTTTCTAGCAAAGTGTCACTCAGATGTGTTCAACCAAAAAGGAATTTAAGAATTCCTACTCTTTTACACAAAGGACCAATATTTTTTCTTATGAGACTTTCTTAGCTCCTCTTTTTCATCCTCTGGGTGAGAAGTGAAGTGCAGATTTTCCTTCTTGACTGCTTGCAGTGTTACTCTGAAGTAGAGTAACAGTAAGAAAACAGCAATTAGATCATGTCTACACAAAAACTTTTAATTTAACCAAAACTGGGTCAAAAACAAGTGCTACACTCTGCAGCAGTCCTCCTATTTCAAAGCTGAATTTTCAAATTGGGGTTTTCTATTCCTTTCATGCTGCAAAGTCAAATTTTTAAAAAATTGCAGGGCTTATGAGTTTAACCTGTGCACTGAAGAGACACTTTACAGTGAGCACCATAAGTCAGCTGAGGAGAAAAAGATAATTTATCTATTTAATGTGTGCATTTTTGAATTTAAAAATCAGGGGTAGTGAAAAAGGGGAAAAAAGGATTTTTCCTTGGGGGACTCAGCATTTGGGGCTTCACCTGGGACCTGGACACAGCAGAAAGGCTTGTTTTCAGATGCCATGTTTTGCTTTAATGACAAGATGAAGATTGCTTTACTGCAGAAGTTTATAGGTTTAGGTTTGGCTCCTAATACATCTGATCAACAGAAATCTCTTTCTACAGTTTGGTGTGCTGACAGCGATTATCTTGTACAGGCATTCACTGAGATCCTCCTCAAAATGCTGGCTTGGGCAACCCCACCCTGCTTCATTTATCAACAGAGGTTTTCTGTATTACTTTTGCTTCCAAGTTTATTTAAATGTATTTATTTTGTACATTAAAACACATGGATCAATCTGGACAAAATTCTAGTGAAACTCTTCAGATGTCAAGGAACAAGCCTTGAGCGCAGGTCAGGTTGCTCTCTGTCACAACAACAATTAGGAAAAGGCTGTATTCACAGCTGATTAGGACCAAATCTTGATGCCAATAGAATTGTTGTCCTCTTGTGAAGATGAAACAAGAAGAAACCTTGCATTTAAGTCAAGTGAGGGACTGGCCATCAGAGGGTTTTGACCTAGGTCTATAGGCTTTGGTTTCTGGGGCCTGGGACAACCAGGGACAATCTAGTTGTCCAAAATGACAACTTCTTTGTTGTTTATTCCTTGTAAAATGTCAAAGGTCTGTTGAGTCCTGCTAGCTTAAAAAATAAATTCTAGCATGTAGAAATGATTGAAATGTAAAACTGCTTCAAATTGGAGACATTTTGAAGTGATAAATGCAGCACTGCTTCAGGTCTTTCATTATCTGTCACTTGCATAAGCATCTAATTTTGGTCCTCTGTTCATTAATGCCACAGTGCTCATCCTGTCAGGCTTAGCTTCCTACCCTCCATACAAAGCCAGGGAAAGAAAGGGCCTTGTTCTGAGCAATGACTTAGCACATCATGACATTTGGCTTTTCCACTGCTGTTCTTGAAGTACAGTTTCTCAGGTAGTCAGCAAGAAAATAATAGCATTTCAGGCATATGAAAGAAGATAAGCTAGGCTTTAATTAGGTGAGATGTTTATGAATTTAACACATTCATGAATGACTCACTACACCTTATTCAATGAGGCTCTGATTCTTTGGTTGTTTGTGTGAGGCAAAGGATTTTCATAGCCACAAACCTTACCAGAGCTGGCTGTGAACCAACCCTTGGGAAGCTTACCCTCTGTGTGTGGATGATGCCCATGCAGAGGCAGTACCAGTCACTTGCAGTACCAGGCACATGGAACCCTAGCTTTCTTCCACTAGTTCTTGGAAGATGCTTTCTTTTGCTCTGTTACCTAGTTTTTGAAGAAACTGGACTGCCACTACTTGTGGCAATGTCGCCAAAAACCAGAACATCACATTCCTCCTCCTTACTTGTGGATGTGGGTGGAAAATTCTTCCCACACAGCATTGCTGCCTATGAAAAGAAAACTTCCATTCCATCCCCCAGGATGGATGCTTCTCTCTATTGCATATCAGGGAGGGAAGTTAAATCGTTTCATCTAGACATGGAAGAGAGCACAGGTTGGAAGCACACCTTGCACTGCCCTTCCTACCACACGGAGTATGCTGGGGACTAAGGGTTGCCACAGGCCTGTCCATACGAAGGCAAACCAACTCCTGGAGAAAAGAAACCACAAAAGAGGCCAATAGCTGTGTTCTTGACAGTTTAAAAACACCTCCTCACCTTATTACAAAGGACTTGGTGATTGTATTGTAATGAAAACCAAAAAGAATGGTGCCTGAAAAACATGGGCTTTTTTCTCAAGCTCCTTCCTGCCATATCTAGTGGTATGGTTCAGAAAAATGCAGTTAAAAAGAAAAGTTACCATAAACATTTCTTGACAAATTCCATTCACCTGAACAACACACACAAAATAGGTGAGCCTTTTTTCTGACCTAATTCATCATATGCCACTGCCTACTTTTTTTTCCTGAATTTGTGGCTTCTGTTCTTTTGTGTTCTCTTCTGAATATTGCCAGGTCAGGATAATGGGAGAACCACAAATCTCAACTGTCCACAGTATTGTACTGTTGTCTAACAAAGCAAAGCAGAAACTAGTCAGTTATGACAGCTCCCATATAGACACAGAGATTTATTACAGAAATCTGTAATACCACCTATTATGGTACTACACAATTAGAGGCTGGAATATTCTTTTAAAAATGGATCTTATTAGGCACAACTGCGGGCACTTTCAGGACCATCAAATTCCAGTACAAGCTTACTTGTAGGAATCTGGATGTCCTTAGCTTGAGAAGAATACCGTGTTCAAGAACAATCCATCCCAGTGAGCAAGAAACTGGGCAAAGGGAGCAAGAGATCTGCATGAATGAATAAAAACCCCTGTCATTATGCTAGCATTAGCAGGATATTTCTCTCTCAAGAGAGAAAGGTGAAAGCTTTCACAAGAGGTGAAAGCAGGGTCAGACCACTTGGAATAGATATAGAGAGGTTTTCAGAGTAAGTAGAAATGAGGCAAGGAAAGCCAAGGCCCATCTAGAATTAAATCTGGCCAATGATGTGAAGAACAACAAGAAAGGCTTCTTCAAATACATCAAAAGCAGCAGCAAAATAAAAGATAATATGGAATTATTACTAAATGGAGGTAACAGAGGATGCAGAGAAAGCAAGAGTTACTGAATGTTTTCTTTGCATTGGTCTTTTCTGACAGGATCAGCCCTCAGGAATCTCTGGCAGAGGAGACAGGTTAATAAAATGCTGGAAAGAAAAATTTCCCTTTCCCAGAACCCAAGGAGGATTGGGTTAGGGAACACTTAGGCCAACCTGACATCCATAAATTCATGATCCTTAATGAGATACGTTCCCAAGTGCCGAGAGAGCTGGTGAACACCATAGCAAGATTGCTCCTAATCATCTCTGAAAGGTCATGGAAATCCAGAGAGGTTCCTGAGGACTGGAAGAAAGAAAATGTCACTCTGGTCTTCAACAAGAACAAGAAGAAGAATAACCCAGGGAATTACTAGCCATTCAGCCTTACCTCAATCCCTGGAAAGGATGGAGCACCTCTGTCTATGGATGGAGGCCATTAATATCCACATGGATGACAAGAAGGTGAGCAAGAGCAAGCAGCATGCATTCACCAAAAATAAATCTTGCTTCACCAACCTGGTTTCCTTCTAAATGAAACAGCTACCTGGGTGGACAAGGGGAGAACAGTGGATATGTCTACCTCGACTTCAGTAAGGTTTTCAACACTGTCTCACCAAATACCCTCATAGGCAAGCTCGGGAAGTTTGGACTGGATGAAGTGGACAGTGGATAGTGAGATGTATGAAGACCTGGCTGAAGAGCAGGGCCCAGAGGGGGACAGTCAGTAGCACAGGGTCTGGTTGGAGGCCTGTCACTAGCGATGCTCCAAAGGTTCCAGACACTCCACACAGTATTGTTTAACTCGTACAAAGGGACAGGTGCCTCCTCAACAAGTGACAGCAGTGCCCATGTGGCCAAGACAGCCAAAGGTATCCTGGGGTGCATGAGGAAGACCATTGCCAGTGGGTCAAGGGAGGTTATCCTGCCCCTCTGCTCAGTCTTGGTGAGGCCCCATCTGGAGTGCAGTATCCAGTTCTATGCTCTTCAGTGCAAAAAAGACATGGAATTCCTGGAGCAGGTCCAGTGGAGAACAGCAAAGATGATTAAGGGACTGGAGCATCTCTCTTTACGAGGAAAGGCTGAGGGAGCTGGGCCTGTTCAGCTTCAAGAAGAGACAACTGAGAGGGGACCTCATCAGTGTCTGTGAGTATCTGAAGGTGCCAGAGGATGGAGCCAGGCTCTCCTCAGTGGTGCCCAGCAATAGGAAAAGATGCAACAGGCAGAAACTGATGCATAGGAAATTCCACCTTAACACACAGAAGAAACTCTTTACTGTGTGGGTTACCAAGCACTGGAGCAGATTGTCCAGGGAGGTTGTGGAATCTCCCTCATTTAGAACCATCAGGACACAATCCTGTGCTATGTACTCTAGGATTGCCCTGCTTGAGCAGGGAGGTTGGACCACTGTGGTCCCTTCAAACCTGACCTGTTCTGTGATTTGTGAAAACATGACTTGAAGATAGCTAGAATAGTTCTCTTGCTCCAATTCCCAGAGTACCAATCATTGTAACATCTAAGCACTGGTATTAAAAAAGCATAAAGAGATAAATCTCTTGTTTATCTGACATATGTAATTTGTCACTCTGCTAGGACAATAACAATATGGAAATCTATTGTAGCTTTTTTTTAATCTTAACTTACCTGCCAGTCAGGTTTGCACTTTGACTATTGATTGTTTTCTTAAAAGAAAGTTGGATTGCTATG
This sequence comes from Erpornis zantholeuca, assembly GCA_013400515.1. Classification (NCBI taxonomy): domain Eukaryota; kingdom Metazoa; phylum Chordata; class Aves; order Passeriformes; family Timaliidae; genus Erpornis; species Erpornis zantholeuca. The sequence continues at coordinate 6,152 of VZTN01010333.1, forward strand.
ATTCAGGTTTTGCAGTACTTAAAAGACAGCTCCTAGGAAACAGTGAAAACAAAATGCTGTATGTGACAGAAAAAAAAACCCAACAACATCTGAAAATATTCTGGCTAAATGAGAAAGTAAATGTAGTGTAAGTGAAACTGAAGACTCTGTTACTTTGTTACAATTGTGTCACCAAAACCTACCTGCCTTGAATTTATAAAAGGAATTTTTTTTCAAGGTCAGAAGGTGCAATAGTGCACATTTGAATGTTTCAAACTACAATCACTATACTCTTGGATATATTGTTGAGCCCTGTATTGTTGGATAGGGCTCAACAATATATCCAAGAGTAAAGTAATCCCTCTCCTACAGAATATTTGTTATATTAATGCGTTGAATGAATACATAGATGATTGAACCATTTTTACAGTACTAGGAGTAATTAATTTTGGACATTTTTTAAAAATACAGCATTCCAGGGTTAACTTCCTTGCTGACTTCATTTACTCAGTTTTGCAGTACAGACTTCTCATTTGGAACAGGCAGTGACATCTGCAAATTTCTTCTAAACTCAAGCTGTGGGTTTACTTGTTATTCTGCTTATAATATTGATTGCCTTAAAAAGACACTTCATTAATTAAATCTGTTGCATCATTTTTAGCTGCAAGGATGTCAGGGGAGTGATCCTCTGATTTTTTTAAGCAACACCGAGGTGGTGATTCATTGAGTGGCAGGAATAAATGAAAAAGGTGAACAAATGTGACATAGAAGGTAGGAGAAATATTCCTGTAAGCAAAACTCAAAATTTCTGTTTCTAATTATGCTGTTTTATTTTACCAATTACTGGCACTTTCAAGCTCATTTGTTTTAATGTGGTCTTCTTTTGTGAAGGGCTTTTGAAGGGCACTGCAGTAGTCATGGTTAAAATTTGTTTTCTCTATGTGACACAAAAACTACAGGGGATTCAGATAAATCTCTGAACAAAGATTGTTGCTGGATTTTATCATAATCATAATGACAATGACAGGAGGTAAATATTAGCTAGGTAATGGAGAAATTGAGCTTATAAGAATTTATAGCTTGCTTCCTGAGGAAGCATGCACATTGCCTCTAAACAGATTCATATCTGTCCGTGGCTACAAACTCTGTCCTGAAAAAAGAAGAACCACAGAAAAGGCCTTTAGTGCTATGAAAAGAGTAAAGGGCTACTAATAGGACAAAAAATAGAAAAGCAATTGGAAAGACAGCAAAGCAACAGAAAAAAAGAGCCTGGAACAGGGATAGAAATGTTGATATAGACACAGGAAAGTAAATAGTGATGTGACTTTGGGAAGAGGAGACTGAGACATTGAGCAGTGAGCAGATGTGAAAGCAAGGATTAAAATCAGGCTATGTAAGAAAATAATGAATGGTGATGAAGAATATAAAGAGGACAATGGAGAAAGTAAGGAAAATGCACTCAATAATAAACAATTATATGCTAGAGATATGTCAGTTATTCCATGTCAAGCACTTAACAATTTGGTAGAGTGATTTTAGTTATCTATAGAAAGAGCTATAGGTAGGCAAAGAAAAAGACTTGAGAAAAACAATTTAATATCAAACTTAAATTGATTACTGGCTCACATAAAATGCACCTGAAACTCAAAGACATCTCCTGAGAAATTTGAATCATAAAGAATATCTTCTACTTGCTAGTATAATAACAATTTTTATTACTATATCAGAATTACATTAGTTTAGACCCTAGAATCTTCCTAGAATATTTAGGTTTCATAGAGTTTCTCTGAGTGGAGATGGTCTGTGCTTCACAGATTGTAGAATTATCAGACCTAGGAATGGAATGCAGACAGACTTCTATTTCTTCCACTTTTTAGGGGAGAAAGGGATAAACCAGGTACAAGTTCTTAAGAAATTTAGGCAAACTAGCAGCATGCAACAAATCAACTTTAAAAGACCACAGCCTGGTGCCCAGCTTTTTTCCTAGAATAAAACAGAATGCCTTATTCATAAGATGATCCATGGAGCCTTCCAGCAAATAGGTAGAAACTGGCCAGTAGTTTTCCAGTAGGACATTGGCTGAATTGCTTCAAATGGATTTATCTTTTTATTCATTCTCATTCATTCATTTATTCATTCATTCATTCATTCTCATTCATTCATTCATTCGTTAAGTCAGTTATTTGTTAGAGCTCCTGTTTGCTGGTGATTGCCTTATCTAGTACCTGTTTATGTTTCCTTAACATTTCTATTATGAGAGGAAAAGAGCCATTCATTCCTTTTAAGTGCATTGCCCTGCCATATGACTATAAAAAGTGTATGGAGAAAGCCAAAACAAATGCATTGCTTTTGTATGTGATTCAAAATGGATTTTATTAATCTCACAAACAAGCAGTTGCCTAAAGAAGGTCAGAAGCGAATTATTTACCTTATTGTACATTAAAGAAATTAGAAGAACCAAACCAGAAAGAATACTAGTTAATTGCTTTCATAATCCATAGGGTCACCAGAGGATCACAAGAGGGTAATAAAGGACTTAAAACTGTTGTTTGTATTTGTAGGAATTTTATGTAGTCTTCTAGGGGAATAAGAAAAAATGCTCTTAAAGATAAATACAGAAATAATTTTAAGTAACAGAAGTCTTACTAAATGAATTTCTTAAATCACCAATAAACCCCTTAAATTTCAGTTGTCACGGATTACTTTCTGAAGTGAGCTCTGCTCCAAAGCGCCTCAAAATTTTGGGCACCAAAAATCAGACATTCTAAAACATGTTCTTCCTTTAAATATGGGTATCACACCCACTTCCTATGTAAGAAATAAAGACCTTAAAATCATTTACCTTCTTTGGAAATTACATCTATACAAAATTAAATATTAGATGTGTCTAAAAATAATTAAATGTATCCTCAGAAAAGAGATTTGTAATGGCATAGAAAGTGAGTTTCTGTGCTGATAAAGTGGGAAGGAAACAATACAAGTAAATGGCTATTCCTAAGCTGAGACTTACGTCTTCTGGAAATTATGCATTTGAATAAAGATCAAAAGGGATTTTTATATGTTAGGCAAAAAAGGGTAAAGAAGGTTCTTGCTTCTGTTTCACAGTAGTTCTGTGTGTCATCACATAAATCTACAGATAAAAAACCCATGGGCACACATATGATCTACACAATTCAGTTTACTTCTTCAAAAAAACAATGGGATTCACTATAATTTCTGTTTTTCTGATCCTGTTTACAGAAAGATGGTAAGTAAACAGCCCATTTCTAGAATGGAAGGAGAGTAATACCTTATTATAAACAAGTAAAGCCTTTGAGAGACAATCACATGTAATCATTATGCGTGGGAATAAGTTATTGCAATTTGATTGATTACCACTGAATCAATTACTTGGAATCAGCAATGCAATATTGAAATTAAATGAAACATGCCTGTATTCACAGTCTGAAAAGCAGCATGTCTAATAACCATTCTAACTAGACCCAATCTTGATGCACAGTGTGACTCATTGCTGTGGTCGGGGAGCTCCAGCTGTGCAGCAGAGCTGCAAACCCTGACAACAGAAAGCCAACATATACCTTTGGTCCCCAAAACATCTCTAACATTCATTGGCTGAGGGGACCTCAAGAGAAAATTTTGTAGTAGATGTGTGTCTCTGTGTTCATGTGTATGAATAATTACTATTTTATAAAGCAAAAATAGCATAGGCTGTTCATTTTCAATAGTGAGGTGAGAAATATTAGTTGTCATATTTAGGGAATTAAAAACTTCCTTTGCCTTACAAAGACCTTTGGACATGCTTCCTCTATACCCATTTTGTCATGTCAGACCGTATTGCCATGTATCCACACCTGAGCATGGGAATACACAGCAATACCCATGCAGAGGGCTACTATGCAGGAACAAAATACCCCTGGAGACAGTAACATACACAAATAATAGAAAAATTACCGATGCACACCTGCCCACTTATATATGGAGACCCTGGCCTAAAATAAAGTCTTGTAATTTCATCAGAATCCATTACAGAATATATTCC
>VZTN01010335.1:0-40202 GCA_013400515.1 Erpornis zantholeuca
TGCCAGCTCATCCCAAAGCTGTCTCTGCTCATTGCTGTGATTTCTTAATTGTATTTTTTGTAAAACAAATATGACACTTAGAGAGAAGGATAACATCAAGTTTGGATTGAGAAACACTCTATGTTCAGCCTACCCACCAAGGAAGAGAAAAAGCCTGTATTCAGCTACTCTACAGATTTAGCCCTCACATCCCAGGCCTCCTGGTCCAGGCTCCTTAATAGACACTGAACTGTCAGGAAAACAAGAGTCAGTGCTGCCCATATGTCTGAATGAACTGAATTTGAGAAGGGCCCAGGCTGCACATCATCATCTCTACCAGTAAATAAAAGAAGTCAGGGACTTTTCCTAGGCCCACACAGGCATGTTTGCTCTGCCTTGAAACAAACTGTCCTTTCATATACTCAGAGATCAGCATATTACTTTCATTTTTACATTACAATTATCAATGATAAGGCATATGCTACCAGCTAAGAGTATAAACATGAGCAGTTATTTTACCATCATCTGCTGAACTGTGAAAATATGGTTTAGAGTAAATATTTTCACAAAGAAAATTGCTATGAAATTAGAGCTGAATTAAAAACTAAGTTAAATTCTCCTTTTCTTAGTCTGTAAATACTAAATCTAGAGCTGGTTTGTTTCTCTTTTCACCTCCAGCTCTACTCTGTGTCCTGTTATCTTGGATGCAGTTGGGTATCTCCTTGCAAGCTTTGATCTTCCTACTAATATATTTTTGACCAAACTGCGAATTAGAATCAATTAGAATCAATTACAGGTGATAGAAATGATGAAAGGTATATTTTTCCCAACATATATCTCTGAATTAACTTTGCTACAATAAATTTCTAGTTTACTGGCTGTTGACTGCCAGATGCCTATTTGAGATTCTTAAAGGTGAGAGCTGTCTTCTTTAAAAAACAAAAAAAGTGATCGATCTAGTTCGTTAGAGAAAGCAGAGAATGGATAAATTTATGTAGTGCAGAGTGATTGTTTTTATGCAGATTTTAAAGAGGTGATTTATACCAGCCAAGTTTGTAATTCTTGCTTACATTTAAGAGCATATTTAATGTATATTTTGCATAGAATTCACAACATTAGCTGTATAGGTTGATTTTTCAAAATCCTTTTAGGCACAGACTAGTATCTGTGGTGGTATTTCCATGCTTCACAGAATCTTGGCATGAAGGAATTTTGGATATGCCAGTATGCCATTCTGAATTTATGGGCTAGTTATATCATTCACCTTGGGAAATTTTCTGAGAGAATACAGGAGTGTTACAAAGCCCAGATAAGGAACCTTTTTTCTCTGAGCTGTTGGAATATGTGCTTGAGGTATAGTTTTTCCTGGTTTATGTTTGGGATTTTTTCATTATTTTATTATTTATTTTATTTTTTCTATGTGCTTATACTGTAAAGTATGCAGTGGCAAAAATAATGACTATAAGCATTCTAGACACAGAAAAGGGGAATCTACATGTATCCTCAGACCTTTTGAGCTCTTCTCCCTGTGAAAATATATACTAGAAATACTACTGTAAGGTCTGGTTTGTTGGTGTGTTGGGCTGTAAGGAGTTTAGCTATTCATTGAGTGAGGACCGGGGCTGAGGTGGGTCACAGCTAACACCCACCTAAATGTAGCATGTGGCACATAAGCCAAAGGTCCTGAGACAGCCATGATCTTCTGAATTCAGAAGGGAATATATTGTGATGCATGTAGTGGTTAAATAATAATATATCTGTGAAATGCATGGTGAAGGATTAAAGTCAGTTTTAGAGATTTTCCATAGTCAACTGGAAAGCAGAAATAAATGGTTTTTTTGTTTAAAGGCTGGTTATATGAGACACGTGTTTAGAAGTCAGAAGATCAGGCTGGATTTCACAGCCTCATTATTCCTATCTTTCTTTTCCTCATAATTAGTGCAGAATATGTGTTTTTCCTTCCTGGACATTTTCTTTAGACCTTTCACTTTCTTTGATAGCCTCTCTGTTGAGAATTTATCTTTCGATAGCTTTTAGGTCTCCAGTTATCATATACTGTCCTAGTGCTTTGGGGCATGTTGATCTTTATTCCAGCATTTTCTGACTCACTTGAAGGCTTGTCACCAACATTTATTTGAAAGACTGTCTCTAGTTTAATATCTGAAAGTTAAACAACACACAATAGACCCTTTAATCTCACCAGCAGAGTCCTAAACCATTATCACTGTTTTGCTCTTATATTTGTAGATTTTTATTAGCTTCGATGTGTATGAGACAAACCTTAAAACAGTCACTAAATGTGATTTGCTCACTGTTCTTCAAATTCTCATCTATATTTTAATAAAATGCCTGAGTATTGTAAAAATTAATAAGGTCAAAATGAAACCTTCATTTACATAACACTACCCATCTGATCTGACAAACAGAGATCTTTTCACTGGATTTTTGAGAGGGTTTTTTTAGGTACCAAACACAAAACACCTCTTTCTCTGTTAAGCAGTCAGCAGGAATGGAATATGTGTTTTGTTTTTTAAGTGATTCTGCTATAAAAACAAAGACCCGTGTGGGAAATCCTGATGGAGTCACCTTGCCTTAGATTGTATAATGCACTTAACTAACATGGAATTAAAAAGAAAGACAAGCATCTGAGGCTTAGCCTTTAGTTTTTTGTTTAATTTGGAGGAAAGTACTGAATGGCTCATGCACTATGTCTTTCCTCTCAGACACAATTTGCTCAATGAGCTGATTAGCAAGGGGAAAGAGCAAAGGTGGAAAGATGCAGAACAGGGATGAGGGAGATTGTTTTTGCAACCTTGCTCTTATGTCAGGAAAATGTTTCAGTGTTTGTGCCAGTTTAGTTCTCATGGAACACAGAACAGTGTAAGTCCTACTTACTCAATAATATCTTCTGTGCTATTTGCCAAGTTTCCTTCTTAAAGCACCTCAAATGAAATACTATCACCAATTATTATTTTAGAAGAATGAATGCACACTTCTGCTGACACTGTGCTTTGATCCATGGATTCCCACCTGATGGATGAGAGGCCTCTCCATCTTTCTCCTAACCACATGTCTCCTAGATGGTCAGAGCACGTGTAGGAATCCACATACAAAGCTTTAACAGAACAATACTTTTAGGTTCTTTCCCTGATACATACATAGGTTGGTTTGCTTGTTAATGTGAACTAGTCCTACTCTTTGAATACATATTTATTAAGGCCAGAAGTTAACATAAACTTACTTAGTTCTTTTAAAGTCACCAATCAATAATTTATTCCTTGGTTCAATGTTATCTGCACTCTATCTCTGGATCTGTTTGGTTTTTTTCAGGTCAAAGATATTTCAAATTTGACATGAAGTGTTGAGGCAAGAAAAACGTTTGCAGTTGTTTGCCTTGTCTCAATTCATATCCTCCTTTACAGCTTCTTCATTCACTTCCCCTCCTCTTTTTCTTAGTCTATTTCTAACTGGAGAGTGCTTTTCTAATTTCCAGTTCACACAAATTTGGTGTCAGTTTATTAGCTTTTGTTTACATATTACTATGAGAACTTAAATAATTCTTCTCCCTCCCTAGTGTTTCTATCTAAATATATGAATTTCATGTCTGTTTCCACACTCGATTTTCCTTTCTCTGGGCTGAATTAGCCAATGTCTCCCACTGTCCTTGGCAAAAATAATCCCTGTTCCCTTGCTTTCTGAATCTCTTCAGACTTGAGTTCAATTTTCTTGAGCATGAGTGACCAGAAAATGTCTCAGCAATAACTTAAAATATTTATCCTAGCTGTGATAGTCTGTGACGAATCAGGACTTGAGTCATGTTTATTTGTTGATGTATATGTATTTGAATATGTAGCATCAAAATGTAAACATGGACTATATGTTTTATGCTTCAAAACTAGCACTTTGCAGATACACAGGAGAAGAGGTGGGAAGGAGTGACTACCATGAGGAAGCAGTACTGTCTAATTTTAGTAGTACCTGTCTGATTTAGTAAAGGTGCTGATCTTTTTCTGCTGAGAGTAGCACTGTATGAGCTAATGAGCAATAGGAATAAGGAAAATTCTGATGGGGGCTCATCACTATGTGATGTAAAAAATCTGCTTTTATCCCCAAAAGACCGGCTTTGTAATGTCAGTAGTTACTCTTGCACTGTAATCCCAAGAAGGGAGCCCATATGAGATGATTTTGAAATGAGGTCCTTTGCTCCATTGTGTGAGATACTGTGATACCTGCTCTGACTACAAAACACTTTGCAAAGCCTTAGAACTTTAAAAACTAGCCTTCTTAATGTTGATAGAAACTGTTTTGACACAATGAAGAAACTCTCCCACTAAGCATATCTGGAAATTGAAAATGTGAGAAATATTTCCAATGGGACAGCAATCCTTTAACGCTGGGAAAATCCAGGCTCTGAAATTTCTTTGATGCATGTGACTGTCACACAGATCAATTTCCTGGGGCAGGGAGAGTTGGGGGGAAGTGTTAATCCAGCATGCTCTCCATTTTTCCAGTAATCATTTGTTGCTGAGCTTGTCACAAGCCTCTATTTCTAGTAACGATGCCTTTCTATGCCTCAGGTTGGTATGTGCATAATGTCTCACAGGTTACTAAGAAATGTCATCATACTTGAGACTCATATTTTGTAGGAAGAACCAACCAACCAATAAAATCCTCTCACTTGATTTATTAGATTGTAAATATTTTAGTGATTCCTACCTGCCCTGGGGTGACTGTATGATACTGTACTTCCTATTGTCTGCCCTATGCCAGACATGAATCCTGTGCTTTTCCGTGTCTTTAAGCTCGGTCCGAGAGAAAACAAAAAAAAAGAGCGGAATGGTTTTATGTTCAAGGACACATACACTGTCCTGCATTCTGCTGCTGCAGAGCCAAGGAAAACACCTTCCTGCTTCTTCCTCAGCTCTACGCTCTCTGCAGCAGGGAAGAGAGAGGCATTCTCTTGCTTTTTAGCCAGCGTCTTGTTCATTAGCTAAAGCACAGAGTTTTCTGGGACTATGGCTTCTTCTTCTTCTTCTTCTCTTCTGGACTGTTCAGCAACACCAGAACATCACTGGGATGTTCTGGTAGGGGCCCATGCCGAACTCCAGCTCTGGAGAGGGCAGAGCCACACCTATAAAGAACTCTGAAATCTTCCCAGGTTTCTTCTCCACAGTGAGAGGCTTTATTATTTAACACTATTCATTATCTTCTCCGTGCCTGTGTGCACTTCGCTTGTAAAATAAATAGTTTTTTTTAACTTTCCTCCAAGGAATTTCTTTCTGAACCTGGTGGGGGAGGGGCTGCTGAAATCTGCCTTCTAACACAGGGACATTCATTTTGGATGCTTTTCCTCCAAATTTGTCTCAAACCAAGACACCACTCCCGGAAAGAACATGGCAACAGCTAGTATTTTCTCACTAAGGTGTGGGATAAACATTAAGTAGGAAAGGTAAGAAAAAGACTCTTCAGAATCTTGATTTGTCAGCCTTGAAATGGTCATCCTTGGACTATGTAGGATCATGTAGGTCCTTTCCAAATGAACTGTTCTATTCTATTCAGCCTTGCTGTTCTTCCTTTCATTTTATTACATTTTAACTCATAAACCTAAGGTCTTAGGAGTTGTAAGATGCCCTCCACAAGTGCTAGTGTCTCGTAATTCCAAGATTACAAATGGTCAGGGAGACAACTATAATAAGATGGATATTTCAGTTTTAAACACCCCACATCATGATAAATAAATTCTGTGCTATAGAGACTGAGGAAAGCATATTTTTAGTTCTTATTTTCTATTTCTTTTTTTTTCTTTTTATTTTTGCAATAGCAAGAACAGAAAATGTAAAAATGGAAGAAGATGAAAATTTGTTTGTAGGAATTCTGTATTAGATACTTTGTGTGGAATTTTAAATGAGAAAAACCCCTAGGAACTTCATGCTTTTGTTATAGTATGTGTAACCCTTTGTTCAGACTTTGGGGACTTAGGGAAAAATGTTTTAAAATTTTTTGCCCACAGCATAAGCAAACCAATTGTGAATAATTACTTACTGCATAATTGCTTATAGTAAAAAATACTATAACATGTCTGAGATAAAATAACTACCAAAGAACATTCTCATCTGTTGCCTTCTGAGCTCTCATTACACTACATAAAGCATTCTTAATTACGCAAAATCTGTACTAAGAATCCCTCAAGAAAAATTTGCTGGCAGGAACAAGTTGTTTATGCTTTATATCCCCATTTCTTAGGTAANATAAGGACATTTGAAAATTAGGCCTCAGGTGGTAGGAAAATCATGGATCCCTAAATAAGTGGCTGTGTCAGAAACATGACATCCTGAGTTCTAACCTGGCTAGTCACTGGTTATAAACCACCAGGGTGTCCCAGGCATGGTGATTGTCTTAGTTTAAGACCATTTAAGAGGTGGACATTTACAATTACCTCCCCTTAGTTTCAACCAATTCCTCTCCACCAGTAAGGAACAAATACAAGTAGACATAAGTGAAAAAATAAGAGTTCACTAACGAGCAAAACAGCAATGGGCGAAAAATCCAGTAAATAATTAATAGATACAAAATTGCTACATCTTGCANGCCCTCCACAAGCGCTAGTGTCTCGTAATTCCAAGATTACAAATGGTCAGGGAGACAACTATAATAAGATGGATATTTCAGTTTTAAACACCCCACATCATGATAAATAAATTCTGTGCTATAGAGACTGAGGAAAGCATATTTTTAGTTCTTATTTTCTATTTCTTTTTTTTTCTTTTTATTTTTGCAATAGCAAGAACAGAAAATGTAAAAATGGAAGAAGATGAAAATTTGTTTGTAGGAATTCTGTATTAGATACTTTGTGTGGAATTTTAAATGAGAAAAACCCCTAGGAACTTCATGCTTTTGTTATAGTATGTGTAACCCTTTGTTCAGACTTTGGGGACTTAGGGAAAAATGTTTTAAAATTTTTTGCCCACAGCATAAGCAAACCAATTGTGAATAATTACTTACTGCATAATTGCTTATAGTAAAAAATACTATAACATGTCTGAGATAAAATAACTACCAAAGAACATTCTCATCTGTTGCCTTCTGAGCTCTCATTACACTACATAAAGCATTCTTAATTACGCAAAATCTGTACTAAGAATCCCTCAAGAAAAATTTGCTGGCAGGAACAAGTTGTTTATGCTTTATATCCCCATTTCTTAGGTAAAACAGTTATTTATTTTAATTTAGAATTAATTACTTTGTTTATGTTCTGAGTCCAGCTTCTCTTCAGAGAAATGTACTTATAAATAAAAGGCATATTTTTGATTCTACCTCTGTCACTGATTATTAGGTCTGCTTTGACCAAAACAATAAAGGGTATAAATAACATTTCAGTTTTATTTTATTTTATTTTATTTTATTTTATTTTATTTTATTTTATTTTATTTTATTTTATTTTATTTTATTTTATTTTAAAATAAGGACATTTGAAAATTAGGCCTCAGGTGGTAGGAAAATCATGGATCCCTAAATAAGTGGCTGTGTCAGAAACATGACATCCTGAGTTCTAACCTGGCTAGTCACTGGTTATAAACCACCAGGGTGTCCCAGGCATGGTGATTGTCTTAGTTTAAGACCATTTAAGAGGTGGACATTTACAATTACCTCCCCTTAGTTTCAACCAATTCCTCTCCACCAGTAAGGAACAAATACAAGTAGACATAAGTGAAAAAATAAGAGTTCACTAACGAGCAAAACAGCAATGGGCGAAAAATCCAGTAAATAATTAATAGATACAAAATTGCTACATCTTGCAAGCCCCATGGGAAAAAAGGGAGACCCAAAATGGCTTAGCAACCCTTTCCACACACAAGACGGTGCTTCACAGCTGAGCACGTGGCTCAAAAGACAAAGTGAAGATGGTGTCAACCTTCCCTCTTCCCCCCTTCCTTACCTCTCTGGCAGCTGGAGCTCCATTGAGAAAGGCAACTGGTATTCTCTGGAACAAGAGCTAGAACTCAAGGAGGTCCTTGCGGCACGAGATGGCTGGAGCAGTCAGCTGGAGTGTCTCAGAATCCTTGTTTTTCGGTCTTTGATCAGGGGCTGTTGGCAGGTTGTGTTCCTCAGGGGTCAGGGTTGGGACCAGTGCTGTTTACAATCTTTGCTGGTGACATGGACAGTGGGATTTCTTGCACCCTCAGCAAGTTCACTGAAGACATGAAGCTGTGTGGTGCAGTTGACATGCTGGAGGAAAGAGATGTCATCCAGAGGGACCTTGGCAGGCTTGAGAGGTGGCACTGCATGAATCTCATGGAGTTCAACAGGGCCAAGTGCAAGGTGCTGCACCAGGTTCGGGGCAATCCCAAGCCCAAATATAGGCTGAGCAGAGAGTGGATTGAGAGCAGCTTCGAGGAGAAAGTCTTATGAGTATTGGTTGAGAATAAGCTCAACATGAACTGCAATGTGCACTTGCAGACCAGAAAGACAACTGTAACCTGGACTGCATCAAAACCAGCATGGCCAGCAGGCAAGGGAGGGGATTTTCTTCCTCTACTCCACTCTCATGAGACCCCACCTGGGGTGCTGCATCTAGCTCTGGGCAGGACGTGAACCTGGTGGAACAAGTCCAGAGGAGGGACATGAAGATGAGCAGAGGGTTGGAGCAGTTCTCCTGTGAAGACAGGCTGAGAGAATTTGGGTTCTACAGCCTGGAGAAGGCTCTGAGATACCCTGTAGCAGCCTTCCCATACCTAAAAGGGGCCTACAAAGAGCTGGAGAGGGACTTTTAGAAGGGCATGGAGTGACAGGAATAAGAATATCTTCAGACTTAAAGAGGGTAGCTTTGGATTAGATATTATGAAGAAATTTTTTCATGTGTGGGTGGAGAGACACTGGAACAAGTTGCCCAGGGAAGCTATGGGTACTCCATCCCTGGAAGTGTTCCAGGGTAGGTTGTATGGGACCCTGGTGTAATGGAAGGTGTTCCTGCCCATGGCAGGGAGGTTGGAACTAGATGATCTTTAAGGTACCTTCCAACCCAAACCATTCTATGCTTCTAAGATTCTATGACAGGCCATCAAGTCCAGTCCACTCTTGACACAAAAAACCAAAAAGCCACTTCTGTCTTTTATGGTTTTGCTAGTTGTATCCTCTTATCTTCTAGCACCTGCCTTCCACAAATGCATTATATATCTAATAAAGATTTCTGTTTCTTTTTCTCACCTTCATTACACATCAATCACCTCCCTAACTTTTCCTTTATGTGCAGCTCTTCTTAATTCTCCTCTCTCCAAGCTTTCCCCTGCTATTTCCTATTTGACACTTCATAATCCTTGTGCATTTGAGCCCCCCTCCTCCATTCATTCCAACTCCGTTAATTTTGCATGCATGGCTTTCTACCTCTCAACACCCATATGCTCTTTATTTGGCCCTTTAAAATGCACCTTACAACAATGGGGACGCCATCTTCACTTTCTTATTCTTTGAAACTAAAGTTTCTAGAAATTCCGTGGCAAGCTGACTTAGAACATATTAAAATCAAATTTGTTAAATGGTGGGGTGCTCTCCTTAGATTATCTAGTTATCACTTTGGGATGTCATCTGCACTAGAATTCTAGAATATCGTTAATGTAGCTGATCTTAGGAAACTACCTGCTACAAAATTCAACCTATATTCATCAAGTCTGACAAAAAAATAACCCTGTATTCTGTTTAGAATTGCTTCAGGAAACTCTGATCCTTGGAGAAAACATGGGCAGTTTTCAAAGTGTTGCAAATTGGATTTACAAAAGCAAGAAAAATGAAGTGGTAAAAAACCAAGAACATAAAGACAAATATACTTTTTCTTCCTTACAATATTTCTATACACTCATAGACTTCACTGCAAATAGTATTTGGTGTATGCGCCTCTTTCATATAAAGTTTGATAACGTTGTGTAAGTAGTTTTATGCCTCTACTTTGTCTCCAGAACTGAGTGATTTTTTTGACTCTATTCAAGTAGTTGTCCTAAAAAGACACTGTAGTAAATTTACATCAGATTTACCCCAGCACTCAGGAAATACATGTTTCCAAGGAAGATATCTTGAAAAAAAAAACCCTACTAATTTTGAAGGGTATTATTTAGCTTTCAGTTTGCTGATTTAGCAAGTGTTTATTTCTTGAAAACACATTAAAACAAACAAAAACCTCCCATCATTCCCTAAACATTTAAGATAATATTTAAGTAAATAATTTCTCTGTAGTCAAATTTTTTCTTCCATCATGATTCTTTAAACACTTTGCTGCAATTTATGCCTGAAAGACAAAAACCCATCAGCTTGGCATTTCTTTACTGCAAAAATGGTTTTCCAAAGCAGTAGTGAAAAATGTATGGAACTTATGAAAATCCTATCTACCCTCTTTCTCTTTGGCTATTTTAATATCTGATTCTGATTTAATATCTGAATAAAAACTTGACTTTCGTTCTTGCATTGCAAGACTTTTTTTTAATTTTCTTTTTTTTGACAAGAGGTCATCTAACTAACTTCAAGTCCTGTGTCCTCACACTGAGTAGAAATTACTATAATTAAGCTATCTATGGCAGATGTTAACTAGCCTGCTTTGGAGATAGAACACACAGGAAATCCATTAGTCTATCCAGAAGACCTTTTCAACCTTTGAAGAACTTTTGAAATACAAACCTTTTCCTAATATCTAATCTCCCTGTTTTCATGGAAAATTGAGTTATTTTTTCCTTTCCATTTCCATACAGCAAGTCATAACTGCTCACTCCAGGACTTTTTTCTCCCATACAGAAAGAGCACTGTCAGTTTTCATACAAACAAGGCAGTAATGTTGTGGGATCATCTCATGATAAAGTGAAAGGCAAGGCTTTATTATGGAAGGATTACAGCTAATAAAACCAAACAAATAATTCAGTTTAATAAACATGGAAACTGTTTTATAAAACCTATAGAAAAGGATGTATCACCTAGACATTTATATTATATACTATAAATCATATATTTTATAGTCTATATTTTATAAATTTCTGCATCTGGGATGGGGCAACCTTGCACATACACACAGACTGGGGAATGAGAGTCTAGAAAGCAGTGACACGGGAAGGGATCTGGGGATCCTGGTCAGTGGCAAGTTGAACATGAGTCAGCCGTGCCATGGCAGACAGGAGGGCCAAACATGTGCTGGGGTGCATCAGGGACACCATCACCAGCTGGGCAAGGGAGGGGATTGTCCTGCTCTGCTCTGCTCTGCTCTGCTCTGCTCTGCTCTGCTCTGCTCTGCACTGGGGCAGCTTCACCTCAGGTGCTGGGGGCAGTTTTGGGTGCCACAGTATTAAACAGACATTGAGCTATTAGAGAGAGTCCGAAGGAGGGCAACAAGGATCGTGAAGGGTCTGGAGGGTCCTCTGGTATGAGAAGGGACTGAGGTCACTTAGCCTGTTCAGTCTGGAGAAGAGGAGAAGGGAGATTTCACTGCAGTGTACAACTTGCTCGTGAGGGAAAGAGGAAGGGCAGGCACTGAGCCCTCCTCTGTGGTGACCAGTGACAGGACCCAAGGGAATGGCCTGAAGTTGTGTCAGGGAAGACTAGGCTGGATATCAGAAAAGGTTTTTTCACCCAGAGGGTGGTTGGGCACTGGGACAAGGTCCCCAGGGAAGTGGTGACAGCACCAACCTGACATAGTTCAAACAGCATTTGGACAATACTCTCAGGAACCTGGTGTGACTCTTGGGGATGGTGTTGTGCAGGGCTGGGAGCTGGAGTCAATGATCAGCTTATTCTGTTATCAATAGGTATTCTCTAAGCACCCAGCATGATAGCCAGAGTAGGACATCTACCTGCTGCTGTAGTATTAAATAAAGGTAATTATTTGTACTTTTTTTTAGCACAAATGTACTACTTTTCATCTTTAAGGTGTAGAGGTCCTCTACTTTAGGTCCTCTTCTGAAGTAGAGGACTACTTACCTGCTGCTACTGCTAACACTTGCATGGCTGTGCTTCCAATATGTTATAGGTTAGACCAGGCTGGCAGCATAAATAGAAATTCCAGTAAAAAAGTCACCTGAAAACAAAATGTGAGCACTGGACTGTGAGCTGTAGACTGGGTTGTGAGAATTGAGTCCATTCCTGTAGGCACACCAGTTCTATAATGTGAGGGAGCAGACACCAATCTTTCCCAATCTACTCCTTGCTGTCTGAGCACCAAAGTGTGACATTCTCTGAGCCATTGCTCTGCCTTAAGTTAGGCCCATTAGGAAGTTCATGGACACAATAACATTTCAGCCCCAGAGTGCTTGTGTGCAGCCATGCTATATGTCCATTTGCCTTTCAGGATCAGAAAATCTGTCCTATCCACCAGACTCCAGAGAGATCTCAAATCCGCACCTAAATTGACAGTAGACTCCAAGACAAATATATAAAATCTGGCTTGTGCAAAATTGTAACTATGTTTTGCCCGCAAAAAAAATATTTTTTGCCTCTATTTTTTTACCTACAAGATCTAAAGTTGTGAATGTTGTTCTACAAATTAAAATATCTTGGACCAGGAAGCACTTCAATTTTATTCACATTTCCTACTTTCATTTCAATATATCGTAATCATATTATGAATCACAGAGTGAACTACTCTATTCTGTAGATAACTGTGGTTTTATAAAATATTTTCTCCTTTGACAGTTAACACCCCACTTGAAATTCAGGAAATAGATAGAATTATTTTAGGAAGACAGGGTTATTCCGAGGAAGAAATTAATATTACATTTAGATGGCAGCGTTCATATGTTTCAGGTATCAGAAATAATCCATTTATGGTTTCTTCTGTGGTTTCCCATTTCCCATAGCTATATTTTATGCCAGGATGCTTTTTTCACTGTTTTAATTGTAATCTATTGTTCAGCACCTTGAATTTCTGGAAATATATCCAAACAATGTGATCCCTAATGCAAAAAAGAATGTGATGGAATTGCCTATGCCCATAGTGGCGTTGCCATAATGCTGCACAGATCCTTGGGCTGCATATACCATTAATTTCAACTTACTTTCTTCATCAAAATTTTAAGAGGCAGAAGGCCTTAAAGAGAAAATGATCCTGGCAAAGCAGAAGAAATGTTACTACACCTTCCCTTACCCCCAGGCATGTAGGTGTTAAAGTTTTTTTTTATTTAGTGAAACATTTATCTAACGAAAAAATGTGAGTTCTTATTCCCCCCCCGCCAAGTACATTTTAGAATAGGGAAATGAATGAACAGATATTAGGAGGTTTTCTTTAATAAATGTAATGTTGATGAGCTGCTGTCCTCAGATATCGCCTCCAATCAAGCCCTGTATCCTATACATAGGAAGGTGAATTGACATAATTCTTAGAACAGCATTTTTCAGCAAATTGTCCTGTCAAATAGGGAAATTTTATTCAAGCCTGCAAACGCGATAAGCCTGACCCTCCAGCTCTGCTTTGAAAGGTCATTTTGATTAGTATGGGCAAAATTGGAAAGTGCCTGGAGTCGTTTGGCTTTTAATAGCCAAATGGCCTGATTTTTCAGAAGCGTAAAGCACGTACAGATTCTGCTGAACTCAATGAGAGCAGCAGGCACCACAGGTTCCTGACAATCAGACCAGGCATTTCCACACTTCATTCTCTCTTCTCCTTTCCCTCCCAGCTCTTTTCTTGCTATGAAAATGTAACGGCCTTTTGGATAAAGAACCTTCATACACGATCCAGGAAATATGTATACTGAAAAAATTGTAAAACTTTCCTTTAAATTCATCAGAACTGAATAATGTTTCAGATAACATACCAAGTGCATCAGAGGCCCCTTACAGCATCAACCACAGCCAATAGGCAATGAGGCCAAAACTATTTAACAGAACAGAGTTCTGTCTGCTTAAATTCATTATGAATTATCCATTAAGTATCCACACTCAGATTTAGCCTATGAAAATAAGGTTCTCAGCTCTGTTCTAAATTTATACAGTATTGTCATCGAATTACTTTTCTCAGGAAATTAAAATTTCAGTATTCTAATATTCAGCCAAGCTGTTGCTCAAGAAGGATGAGAGTATGGAAACATGGGCTTAAAAAATTGCAGCTGTCCTAAATGCAAACATTTTTTTAACAAAGTAAGTTTTAAATTAATTAATAATAATAATAAATTATTATTTTAGACACAAAAGAACATCACAGGCTTGGAACAAGCTATACTCAACCAGAACATTTTAGTCACTGAAAAATAGTGGTTTAATTAGTCTGGGGTAGTTAAAGCATTGTATACTTTACAATGTATTGTATACTTTTACAATGCTTTAACTACGATGGTGTATTCTATGACCATCTTCAGGTTTCTGTTAAAACCAGGTGGGGCAGTGCTCCCTGCCTCCTCCCTCTGTGTTATCTTTTGTTAATGGCCCATCAGTGCCTTGCCCATGACTCAGAGATAACTGGCTCCTGGACTATCTCCTGTTAATGGCCCATCAGGCCTTATCTCATGACTTCCATCTCACTGTGAGATACTCCACCCAGGGGGAGGAGCCAAGCATCCCATCTTGGATATAACTGAGGTTTTGAAGACTACAGTTGAGCTTTTCTTCTCCACTGGATTCCCAGAGGATAGGAGCTACATACATACCACTGGACCTTCCAAGGAAGACCAGACCCTTTTACTGGATTACTGCCTCAACTACATCCATTATTTCAGGATGACTGCAGCCACCATCCCTTTGGACTGCTACTGCTACCCTGACTAACAGGGTGTCTGTCAGGTTGTATCTGACTCTATCAGTTTAAACCAGTGTGGGTTTTTTTTGTTTTTGTTTTTTTTGTTTTTGTTTTGTTTTGTTTTGTTTTGTTTTTCTTTCCCTGCCTTTATTCTAATTTTCTTAATAAATTGTTATTTCTGACTTGGTGCCTCCCACTGGTTTGTCTTTTCGAACCAGAACACTTTACCAATATAAAACTGCATGTAGTCGTAGCAGAGGCTTTAAGGTATGAGCTCAAACACACTTCTTGCCATTTTAAAAAAGCATTCAGTTTCTCTGTGCAATGGACTTGTGACTTTATTAGTTCGATTCTTTCATCCACCTCACTTTTCCCTTAATATTAATTTCATATTTCAGATGCACTCTGTCAGAATGTATAAATTATTTTAAAAATTGTTTAGAAACAAATGGTTGAATAGGAAGCCAATGTGACAGAAAAAAATGGACATATAGAGATATTTTAGGCATGTGACTAGCCCAGAGCAAAAAGAGATCAGTCTTGTTTACATTTCTTCCAAAGAAGAACAGGAATGAAGGACAGCACAGGCTGAGGAGGACAGCCAAGGAAAACACACTGCACTGGGAGCTGTGATTATCCATTTTCCTCAGATTCATTGATGATGCTTTTAGGAATACTTATATTTTATCTTTATTTAGACTTTTAAATCACTTACAGAATGGAATAGGAGACAAATTGCATCAAAGGTTTGGCTTGAGGTAGCCTACAAGTGAATTGCTCAGAGAAACTCTATCACCAGATTTTTTCTCAAGTTTTAACTTCAGTGGGAAGAGGGGTATTTAGCATGTCTTGATATGAAGGCATTTCAATGCTGACAAGCATCAGTGTAAGAAGAGTAGTTCAGAAACTGGGTGAGATGGTAAATAATTTAAGACAATATACTATTATGTACTACGACAACTCTAAAAAACCTTGATAAACTAGGCCTTTACTTAAAATGGAAGAGTAATCTAAAAAATCTATAATCTGACAAAAATATACAGTGTGACTACAATTTTTTATTTAAAAAACACTTTCAGATTAGGCTTGACAGCAGATGAAAGTGGACAGATGAGGAGATGAGATACAGGAGAACCAATAAAAACCTATTTAGTTGAATAGGAATGGAAACATTCAACATAGTATTGAATATGCATTGTTGCAGAAAATGAATCTTTGAATATGTCCACAGATGTAGGTTCCATTACTTTTCTGGCCAACCTGTTCTAGTGTTTGACCACCCTCACAGTATAAGAGGGGGTTTTTGTGTTTAGATGGAATTAACAATGCTGATAATCAAGAATCTGAATTAGGACAAGTTCTTCTTGTGGGATCAGGTTTAATGTCCAAAGGGAAAAGGACTAACTGAGAGCACCCATGGTACTATATCCAGAGATCCAGATTTATAGTTTCAGTTTATTCGTAATAAGAACACAACGGCAACACAATTTTGTAGGATGAAGGAAAAGAGAATAAATGTATGTTTATCTATTGTTGTCTTCTGAGAAGGCTGTTTGGTCATCTACAGTTGGTTGAATTCCTTTATCATTTTTGTGCCCCTGTGAAGAATGTGCCATTTTCCTGTTGTTAAGGGAATTTTGTCTCCAGTTCCTTTGAGATGCATGGTATAGAGAACATGCTACTAGTATTTTAAAGGGTTCATACAATTTAGGAAGTACAACAAAAAGGGCCTGCTTACATTAGGTCAGAACAAGTCCATCCTATAAGATAAAGAACAGGAAAGACCAGGCAAACCAAAGAGTTTGCAGCATCAGACTACCTTGCCGTATTTTGCAGAGAATTAATTAGGGAAGTTTTGCTATATGAGGCAGAGGAAATCAGAGATTATACCAGTTTATTTGGGAGCTTTGTCAATCTCTTCAGAGAGAAAATCTCTCCCTACAACAAACCCAGCAATCAGCATAGCTTTGTGAGAAAGACACATCAGCCAACCTGAAAAGTTTTTCTATACTATGTAATATCATGTTTTTGATAGTCCTGATGAATATGACAAAACATTCAGGAAAAGATTAAACATATTAAACATATGACAAGAAAAATCCTTCCCAGAGTCCCTTGATGGACTGAGGAGATCCTGGTAGAAGGAAATCTGACATGTTGACAACTCACAGACATAAGACTATCTCATATCTTTGTAATTGTCTCCAAGGAAGGCTGGTCTGATAATACCATGCAACTTTGAAATCATGGGAGTGCAGACTTGTTTCACACATTTTTCTCCTTCCTGTTTTAGTTTCAGAGGTTGAAGATGTATCTGGCTGGCTCTAATGTTTACACAGTATATGCATTGGGCCTTGTTTGAGCTGTCATGGGAGTCTAGCTGAGCCATCTTGGCTATGTAAGTGCAGCTGTGCACTAGAGTAGCACAGAGGCTGGAGCAGGAAAAGGTGGAGCAATGCATACAGATTATCCATTGCTCCACAAGGAATATAAAAAGATAAGTCAGTGCTATTTCTAAAGTAGCCTTCACATAATTAGGTAGCACATATAATGTAATTTTTTTTAACCTATAGGCACTTCTCAGTATAAAGTAAATGCACATATCAGCCTCCATCGTCTCTACTCCCCTAAATACCTGGTTTGGTTTTCCACTTACTTTTTCAACTTGATAACATGTCAAGCTTAGCATATCAAAAACGTGAGTTCTAAAGAAATGCATAGGGCATGTATTTGAAAGCAATTAAGCACAGATAAAGAAGCAACCAATTCCTAGGTAGGACTCTACAAAGTTCCTAGCTACTGAACTCCCCATGAAAGCCTCTTTTAGGTGGTATTCATACTTTCAGGCATCCAAATATGGTCTCTAGATTTAAGCAAGGTTGCAGTATAAAAAATGTCTGATTTATAAGTGATTTTAATAGAATCTTGCATGTATTTGACATGAAGGTTTCAGAAATAATTGGTTAGTTTTAGAAGAGATCCTATTGGGGTAGCTTAGCTTAATGTATTCCTAAAAAAGTATTTATGACAATGGGAAAAGTTCAAATGCAGAGTTGTTCAGACTATTATGTTATCATGTTTTGAATGGGCAAGGGGGGTTGGCTTCTGTAGTTGTATGAAGTTGGAAGTTAATTTGTTAATGATTAATTAAATTAGAAGGTTCATGGTTGATTGTTTTTAGGGTGTTAAATATTTATTGTAAGAGTTAATTGATAATTGGTTACATGGTTTGTGGTTCAATATGGTTTCACTGCAATGGGTTGCATAGATTCATAAGCAATAGGTTTCCTTTATGTAGTGGTGACAGTGGGTGAGTGACAGGTAAGATGAGAACATTCCAGAAGGAATATGACATCAGGAGATTGCCATAAAGGGAAAAAACAAGGACACTGGTAGGGCAGAGATGGAACCAATCATTTGATGCTCCGACATCCCCCCATGACAACAAGCCAATCACCTGGACAGCGAGCCGACAACAGCCAATGAGAACATTGCTAGGGGGAGGACTCAAATAAAGTGGGTGGGGCCACCAAGAGGGGTATAAAAGGCCACTCCCATCAAAAGGAGGGGTCTCTGCTCATCTTGCTNTATGACATCAGGAGATTGCCATAAAGGGAAAAAACAAGGACACTGGTAGGGCAGAGATGGAACCAATCATTTGATGCTCCGACATCACCCCATGACAACAAGCCAATCACCTGGACAGCGAGCCGACAACAGCCAATGAGAACATTGCTAGGGGGAGGACTCAAATAAAGTGGGTGGGGCCACCAAGAGGGGTATAAAAGGCCACTCCCATCAAAAGGAGGGGTCTCTGCTCATCTTGCTTGACTGTGGTCAGGCACCCAGCATGGTGCATGTTCCCTCAGGGGCTAGGCTAACCCACTGCAGAAACCCTGATTGTTCTGTTTAGTAAAACTTTCCTTTGGCAAATTGGCTGTGCATTCATCCCACCACCAATAACTGGCTTTTATTATGTCTCTAGGGATAGCAGAATTAGACCCAACCAATATATATTCATTTAAAATCGGGATTTGTCATGAGCATTAGGTAATTTCCCATGAAAAATGAAGGAGGAGCATCAGAAGTGTAATCTGAGAGGTGCTGATGGATTCATGTTTTACTGAATTTCAGAACTAGTATGTTTGATCTGAGTGTTTTCTAAGCAAGTTCTCCCATTTTTTAACTGAACCATTTAAAAAAAAAAGTTCTTCTAAAAAAATTAAAATAAGGAAATCAGAAATCTGTTGAAGATACATGTTTTTTCCTCCAAAAAGTCAGAGAGAGAATTTGGACTTTCTTGGCCTAGAATATAACTGGGCTACAGATGAAAGAAAAGCAAAATGAAAGCACAACTCCTCCCCCACCTCTCCAAACAATCCAACTGAAATTTAAGCACAGTTTCTGGTGAAGCATCACTATGTGTTTGAAATAATGTCATGCATAATCCAAATCATGGCTTCCATTCACACTCTGAAGCTCTGAGTTACACACGGTATTTTGCAAACAAATTTTTTATGTCCTGCTCACCATCCACCTCTGCACCACAAGACACTGAGGAAACCATGTAATCTGTATAATACGAAAACCTGCTCAGAAGCACCAGAAAAGTAGCCATTTGGACTCAAGGACTGGTATTCACAGATCCTGGTTATGACACCATTGTTGTTTGCTATGCACTAGCAATGGATACTATTCCATACTAGTTGCTATGCCCTAGCAATGCAAAACTACTCAGTGTTTCTCTCCCAGCTGGGGCAAAACACGCTCCCTGCTAACACAAATTAGGAGACTTGCTGAGTTACTGTTGGCAAGGCACTTTTCAGACCCTCTGGTAGAAAGCCTGTTCTGAATGCTGTGTTCCATCAATATACACATTTTAAAGCGTATTTGTCAGATGGTGGCAGGTTTTGATCTATGGCCTAAAAGTAATCAGATTGCAGAATATTTTGCAGGGGCAAGACTTCAAGAGAAATTACTCTTGATGGAGCACCTTAGACAGGCAACCCATTTTTACATGTTAATTTACATGCTGAAGCATAATATAAATGTTAAAACCCTAGATGACTTTGGAGCAGGAGAAAAATGTTCCCTTGTACTCCCTCCTGATCCAAACTTATGTACAGCCTCTCTTTTTTCAGAGCTCTGGCTTTTCTTGGGCTTCCATCATTGTCTCTAAATAAAAATTATGGGGCACAGAGAGGAGAGTAATTCAGGTGATGGCTTAAGGCACTTTGCTTCTCAGCTAAACACTGCCAAAATCAGCCAATTACAAATTAATTGAAGTAACAGTAGATGTTACACTTTGAATTTTATGAATGCTCTTTCAAAAATAGTCTATTTTTAAATGGGAAAAAACCACCCCATACTTATGTAAGTCCCCAAAACAATTAACTGGACTGCAGAGTGAATTATTGGTTCTGCAGTTTGGTTGAAACAACATCCTAATTGCCTGTGGATCGGAAGGCTAAAGGTCTATGGTAACACATCTGCGGGAGATAAACCATCCTTAAAGAACTGTGCTTTAAATATCTGAGGGTATTTTGAATGAAAGATTTAATGGCCATTTTCACACTAACACAATCACATCAGAAGGGGAAAACAGACCGAATTTCCCTAATTATCTCTGTCAAAAAAGCTAAAGAAATTATATTTGCATTACTGAAGTAAAAGAATATAAGTGTATCTATGAGCAGCTGGTTAAAACTTTCAGATGGCAAATTATGCATAGACACTTAACTAAGTTTTTATATGTCATGCTGTGATCAAGGGAATGTCTTCCAGCTGGGATGTAGTCAGAATTGCTGGTAAACTTTATCACTGTATTATGATGTAAAATTTATCATTGTATCACTGCATTAATAATTTGAAAATATTACTATTTCTTTTTTAATACCCAGCTTCCTCAGCTGGGCTCTGTGGGCTAAAAGCTTAATTGCTGAATATCATAAAGATTGCTTGATTCCAGCCTTTTATTTCTCTATTATGCTACTTCATTACCTCACTTTACTCCTAACAATATTACTTTAAAAATTAGGTGTAGGGACTTCAAGCTCATTGATATTAAACAGATTGATACCTATTCTTAACTTAGATTCTGTGTTTTAAATGTTTCAGGTTTATGAAAGACAAAAATTAATTCAGGGCAAATACAGATATTAATCAAATGTGAATTTGAAGTTTACTGAAGAACTGCTACATTCTACCCTATCTCTCTCCTTCATTCCTCTTAGCTTTCATTTTTATTACTTACATAATTTTCTTCATTTTCTGACCACCTGCTGACTCAGCTACTGGCATAGTTTTAATTCAAATGAGATCTTTCACTGACATTAGCGGGAGGTAGAGGTGCAAAGAGAATTCCTTGAACCAGGAAAAATACAGAACAAGACAGAGACAGGATTAGGAATTATGAGAGTACCTGATTATATAGGTTAGATAAGTGCTTAGCTCATTCAGATTCAGTAGTTCTTTCTTTAACTGCTTTAACCTGTATGTCTATTGTAATTGCCTGGTGATTTCCACAATGAATGAGTAAGCCTATCCAATAACCTGAAAAAAATTAGAAGCTTGGAGGACACAGAGAGAAAAATACACATAGAAATACATATAACACAAATACATATATATGCCTAGTATATATATATATACACACACACACACGTATAGATAACTTTTTTTTTGGCATGTGTATATACATGTATCTATAAATTTTATAGTTTTTCTAGTTTAGTACAACTTAGACCTCTGCTTGCAATCAATGTAAGAAACAGGATTTTGGCCTAACTGAACCCCTGGTCTGCAACCGTGGGGCTATGCTTTGGCTCAGAAATTTTTCTTAATACCTCTGGCATAATTTACTCTATTTTCTGGCAGTAGTTCCCACATTATGTTCCATTCTATGTGCCCACAGGAATTATTTTCATCTACTTACCAGGCTGATGATAATGGCATATGTGATTGACTCTATTTGTTAAAAACTTCTCCAAGTTCTGCATCTGTTACTTGGTTTTGGGACTCAATTACTCAGAGTTTCCATTATTTTAAGTCATGCTTTCCTTGTGTTTTCCTCATTCCTATCTTTAATTATTAATTCTTCATTATTTTGTTCTCACCAACTTCATTTATCAAGGCGTTATGAGGTTTTAAATTTGTGAATATCAAATATCAAATTTGTGAATATCAAATCCTTTATCAGAACTAGCCACTATCACCATTTTTAAAAGATATTACCAGAAAGCATCCTTTTTCTTAAAAAAATAAAATTCCATTAAATTGTATGGCAGGTTTACTGTCAGCTGTGTTATGTTTACTTTAAAAATAACTGCTTTGTTACTATACAATATCACAAGGGAGATTCAATATAATCCAATAATTTCAGATCTTTGATTTTTACTGACTTGGTTTTGAAAAGCAAGTAAGCAAGTTGGTGCTTATTCATAAGTAAGCACCAACAGATGAAGCCTTTGAGATCAATTAGTAACTGTATTAAAGGGTTTAATTGTCAAGCTGACATCATGCCAGCCACAGAGGATGATAATGCATGAATTAATAAGGAAAAAGTTCCTTCTGGTTATACAGACAGCTGTCTCAATTTTGGGTTTGATCTGTCATTGCATGTCATCATTTAAAAACAGTCAAATAGTAAATAGTAAAAATGAAAGAAAAATTGCCATTTTTCTTGAACACTGGAATATATACGCACTTTAATAACTACGTAGAAAATAAATTGTAAGTAACAAAACCTGCTGCAAAGCTCAGCAGATGAGACTTGGTGCCTTTATTCATGAATCTATCAACTTCTTACTGAGTCAGCATTGTGCTAGCATGCAAGTCATTCTCATCTTTCTAAAATTAATTCCCTTGTGAAGAAAACATGAGTTCGGGGGATGTACCTGATTAAATATGGTTGTATTTCACATCTGCCCTGGATTTTGGAGGGACTTTTTCTGTTGTCAGTAAATAGGCAAACTTCTGACCAGTTTTTTGTTACTAGTAAAAAATGTGCAATCCATGGAATTTACTAGGTTATGTCCCAGGACACAAAGGAGTGCCATGGTGAATATGAAGACACTTGAAAACAACCAGAGCTCTCTCTTACTTTCTGTATTAGCTGACTGAATAAATCAGGTGAGTTTTAACACACTGTATTTTGTGTACTTGTTTGCATATTTTAATAAGACCTCACTGCTGCAATAATAAAATGTACCCACTGAAAATGCAGTTAGTTTTCCAAAGATGTTAGAAAACTGCATTGAGGCATGATATTCTTTGTCAATGGCAGTTGATTGATTTAGCTGTCTTTATGAGAAGCTTTCATTTATAAGTAAACAGCTGGACTCTCCAGAAGCTGATCTGCACCTGTACTGCCTTCAACATGCCCTGTTGGTAAATTCATTTCATTGGTTTTGCAACCTAGAGGAAAACTAAACCTGAAACCAAAATGGAATATAGTTACTTGGTTTTGCAAGGGCTGCCCAGAAAGGATTCAGATCCTTTCTACCACCACCACCTTGGCATAATGAAATCACTGGTCAGATAAAAATGAACTATATAAAATGTTTGCAAAGCCATCAGCTAATCTTATCCCCTCTTAGAACTTTTCCCACTCTCCCCTGGAAGTGGGTTTGCTGTTATCTTCAGCTTCTATGACAACTTGTGGAAAGGAGCTGGGCCTACTCATGACTGAGAACTTCCTCATTTAATTAGTTTTGAAATCCCAAATGGACCAGCAGTTTCCCTGTGACTTCATTAGGAAAGTTTTGTACAGCTTTTTGTGGCTTTATTCATGGGGAGCAGTGGAGGCATTGGAAGGGAGAAGGGAGGTATTTAATGGTTCCACCTGTTAAGTGTGCACAAGATTGCATGATTATCCATTTACAACAGCTAAAATGGAAACAGCTGTCCTAGAACAATTTAGAACTTTATCCTCCACTTAACTGCACAAATAAATAAAAATCCATTTCCAAAGCAAATTATTCTGGGTACAAGCTAAAGGTATTTAACAAGTTATTTACATTTGTAAATGCTTTTAACGCAATCACATTTATTCATATGTTTTATCTCATAAATAATTGCATGAGAGTTGATGTTAACAAAAGCTATGAAACACATACATTTGCAGGAAGTCATCTCCAGCACAACTGAGTGCAACTACCTAAACGCAGCTCAGCAATCAGCTTCCCTTGTTACTGTTTTTCTAATAGTCTGGATAAGAGACTGCCTGTAGCTGCTGCCATGGTGCTTTGTAACGTGCCTCTGTCTGAGCATCTTTAAAGACATTGCAAAAAATATTATTTGGAATGCCTTGAGCTAGTACAGCCTGTCTACAGACTGAAACAACAGCTGTCTCATGTATTTTAAAAGTGCTGTCTCTACTGGTTTCCTCCCAGCATGAAAAGAAAATTACAAACATTAAAAGCTTTTTGGTACACCCAGCTTTTGTACTCTCTTTTTGCCTGTAGTGTAATGCATTATGCTTTGAATTTTACTCCCAAAGATTCTGCTGTCTAAAGCAACAGTGTGCATTTGGGGAAAAGTACTTTTCTGAAGATGCAGAATGGATTGACACAGTGACCCATGTCTTTTCTGAGAGTGTCACTGGGCTCTTGAAACCAGCATGGCTAATCCAAATATTTTAGCAGTAAGAAATCTGCAGCAGCTTTCTTTTCTTAAAAACCATGTGCTGCCCAAATGCCTCAGCAGCACTTCTGTGGCAAGATGGGTGAATTCTCTTACCCCAGGCTATTAAGGAACAGCTGCTTCAATAAAAGATTGAGAAACTCTCCAGTTCTCCATTCTCTCTCCAGCTCCCCCCAGAGTGAGAAGGCAAAGAGGATTTATTTAAAGCTATGCTATGTCTTTACACTTCTTTAAAAGCCAAGGGAAATCTCTATAGGCACTCTCTTTCCATATTGTTGGGGTTTTAGGAGTTCTCCTTTTGTTTTTCGTTTTTCTCTTGAAGAATTTCCCCCACACTTGTTGCAAGGAAACAAATCTCTGGGTGCTTAAAGAGACAAAAGGAGCTGGGCACAGGGGGAGGAGTCCAGCTGGCTACCCCCTTTTATCTGGGGTTTTCTCATTGGGGTAGAGATGCTGCGAGATTTGAACTGGCAAAAGGGGCCTGAGTACAGCCCCTAGGGCTCTTGTTCTCTTGGTGTTCAGAGGAGAGAGAAGCTGCTCTCGTGGTGGCAATTTGTCACAGTTTCAGGCTTCTGCCCTCTGCTGCCTTCATGCTACTGTGCATGGAGCTTGCTCTCCGGAGCAGCTGCTGCACCAGGACCCTATTTTAACACCCTACCTTGCTAAAAAGGGACTTTTCTCACCATCTGCTCAAGTGCCTCAGGGGGATCCTGGGATCCCAAGCCCACCTTTCCCTGCCCCAGCAGGAGCTGGGCTGAGGCTGCCCTGCCCCCGCCGTGCCTCTGCCGCTGCTGCTGCTGGGAGCCTTCGGTACACTGTAGCTGCACACCCCCTGCCTGCTGAGACCTCCCAGGCTCCCGCTGCAGCTCTGGAGTTTGATATATCTCATGTACAACCCAGGATTTGGGTCCGTCCCTGCTGTTCCAGCCCGCTGTTCCCGAGGGTCCTGCCCGGGCCTGGCTGCCCCAGGGCTTTGTGCAGCACTGCTCTGCCGCCATCACCGCATGAGGGCCGAGCTGGCTCCGAGCGCCCCCTGCCGGCCGTGAGCGGCACTGCAGCGCAGGGAAAGGCCTGAGAGCCGAGCCGGGGGCACGGGGCCTGCTCTGCTTGGGATCGCTGCCGTGGGCACTGCTGCTGGTGTGCCTGGGGTTGTGTGTATGTTAGTGAAGGACTGTTATTCCTATTCCTCATGTCTTTGCCTGAAAGCCCCCTAACTTCAAAACTATAATAATTTGGAAGGAAAGAAGTTGCATTTTCCATTCCAAGGGAGGCTCCTGCCTTCCTGAGCAGATACCTGTCTTTCAAACCAAGACACATATGAACTAATTATTTTGTCTGACTGACTGACTTTCCTCTCCAGACACTTTTTCATTAGCTTCTACTTAATATAGTCACTCAGATCTCTATATTGTATTTCCAGTACTTCCCCTTCCTCATGTTCCATGATCTTTTTTTTGCATTTGAAAGGTCTTCATCTTCTAGGGACATTCTGTCTAGTTTAAAATGCTTTAAAAACTCACTTATTAACTATTTCCTCAGCAATGATGTTTGTCGTCATCGCACACAAGTTTCCATGAAACTTAAAAAAAAAATTAGTTATTATAATACAGTTAAAATTTAACTTTCAAATCAGTTATTAATTATTTAATAAAAGTAATTAATTATATATTATTTGTCATTATGTTCCTTTATTAAGTAAAACTAAAATCAGGTAACAGGTTAAAAATTTGTTAAGGAGAACATATAGGCAGAATGAAGCAAACATGCACAGAAATATTTGAGTCTTCAGTCATGAAGAATTCATAGAGAAATAGGGAAAACATTGTCTTCCAGAAAAGGGGGTAGGGTTATGTTTTTATTTTTAGGGTTGAAATAATCTACTTAACAAATGGTAATAATATTAAACTCTTGAAAAAATTAAATGATGATCAAGTGTAATTTAGTGATTTTCTTGCTTTGAATTTTTTGATAATTCATGGCGACCTGTGGCTCACTCCTGACTTTTCAGAATAAGACTAGGGGGAATTCCTGAGTTTGTTTAATGCTGCTTTGCCGTCTTGAGTTAGTCAGACACTCAAGGTCTGTTTCTATCTGGGATACTTCATCACACAGCGGAGTGATAATATAAAAGCAAAGAAAAAACATAATCCTTGTTTTGTAATGCAGCACCAAAATAATATGAAGTATGGTTTAGCTCCAGTAGATTATATTAAATATGATGTCCCTTAAAGCGTAGGGGGTTTAAATCATTGTAATAGTGCACATTGTAATGGCTTATGATGCTGTGTGAGAAATGATCAGTGCTTCTCCTCCCCATAATGCAGAAGAAAAATTTCCACACTGGTGATATACTACAAACATTGCGAGCCCATAATTTCTCACACTCCTTGTGGACATTCAGCTTAATTCTTAGCCAGAGTGTAACGAGAACAGAGCACACAGAACTGGTGAAAAGGGCATTGGAAGGCTTTCCAGTGGATCTTGTTTATTTTCTCTGAATTTGTCTAATCCTCCTTTTGACTGGAAAGTGCTTTGCAAGTTCATCATTATGCTAAAATGGGCTGTTAAATGTTAATTAAGACAACAGAATGACTAAGGACTTTTAGACCAGTTCATTAATTAGTAATCAGCTAACATAATGCTTGTTTCCTTATCCTAGACCACACTGAGTTTACAATATCTCCCTCGATAAGACTTTTCCCCCCATATTTTCATGAAAACTTTTATCTATTGTTCTAGTTCACTCGATTATAATTTCATATTTCATTGAATTACACGAGTTTGTGTAAATACAAGTTTGTGTAAATACAAGTGTCAGCCATTACACAAGTTTGTTCAGCCATAATAAAGAGAGGCAACTGGAGGTCTTCATCAACTACCACATGGCAACTGGGCCACAGCAGAGCTGTGATTATTGTTGCAGTGCCAAATCCATCTTTTTGGCCCAGATAAATAAATATATATATATATAAATAAATAAAAGATAAGACTAAACAATTCAGAGTCACAATAAAAAAAATAAGTTCGTATCTGGTTCAAGAAATCCTTTGACACTAATTTGTAGAATGAATTCCATTTACTGCAGGTTGCATGTTGCATGATTACAAACTACAGAATTGTCACTAAAAAATACACAAGTTCTGGACATAACAGCAGTAAGGATTAAACAATAACAGAAGAGAGGAGGTGCAGATCTGCCCAGCCACTGCCATATCACACAACCTACCACATAGTGTCAGATGATATGAAAATGATGGTCTTTGTAGAGGTCAGTGAACATTCCACTTGAATAAGTCTTTTCTAGAGTCCACAGCAGAACTGTGTTTAATAATCATTTGAAAATACTTGTAGATCATCTCTAAATGAAAATACGTTAATCTTCCAAATAGGCGGTAGAAAACATATATTAGCAGTATTTATTTACTCTTGAATGTTTGCTGAATAGACTGCTGGAAATATACTGTGAACTGTTGATTAATTCATGCTCAGTGCCCTCACAGTTGCAAGTTGCAGAAATTTGGCTTTTTTTGAGACAAAACTGTATTTCCCTGTAATATGAAGAACTTCAGATCATGTACTTTGACGTTTTTCAAAATACGAAGTGTTACCAAATATTTGAAATGAGATGTGACTGGAAATAGAGTAATGTGCAATTATATTGTGCCATGTATTTTCCTGAAATAAATAACAGCTGGCCATTTATCTTGATACCTGGTCTTAGTGTTTCCAGTGAAAAAATTACTTCATGGCATATTTACCACCGATTTTCTCAGAAGGCCAGGGTTTTCTTATTCTCTGACAAACCACCACTGAAGGTGAAAACACAAATCAAAATTTGTTCTTCAAAGAAATAATAATATAATGAGGAAAGAAAATTATCTTAGGTTTGATTGAAAGCTTCTTGACTTTAGGAAAAATGTTGCTATAAGTAATTCTAAAACTATAGAAAATCAATCTGTTTGGATCATTAAACCTGGACTGAAAATAAATTCCTCAATTCCATACCCAAAGGAAGTAGAGCAATATTATCTCTTCTGTGAATGGCTCTGCTATTGCCATATAGTGAGCTATAAGAATTTTAGAAAATGTAGCTGTGTCCTGTAAATCATTAAAAGCCAGTGATGGGTAATCAGGGTAATCAGTTTTCTTAGAAAGTTAATCGAGCTTACAATCCTATTAATTACTCTTAATTAATATTGTTTTCCAGGCTTGCTGATCAATCAGAGCTGTATCTGTATTGCAGCTGTGGTACTGCCATTTTCTGGGCAGAATTTTTTTCTCAAATTCTAGGCACAAGATAAAAAAAGGTGTTTCTTTTTGTATATAAGTATACATGTGAACTATGATAAAGAACTAAAACTTGAGAAGACAGGTGCAATACAGTGAAAGACAAATCTGTACAAATTTACTTTGCCTATGTTACTGCATTTATATCTTGCCTTGGAATTAGCATTTCTATTATTATTTCCAAATATTTCAACTAAAACTTCCATAAAACATCATTATTGTTTGAAGTACAGAACTTTTGCTCCACATACTTTGGCTTTGAAAACCGAATCTAACACGGTATCTGTGTGACAGAGACTGTGAAATCAGCATCATAACTTCTGATCATTATTGATCTGGTGTACATGACTAAAAAGCTAAAATACGTTTGCTACTTTTATGAACTGTTTGAGTTTACCATGTTTTTACTACGTTTCATCAAATTTATTTCCAGTTGTTCTCTGATGGAAATTTTTGATTCAAATTGTCTTCAAACAACTTCAAATGTTTGGGTTTTTTTCTAATTCTCCTCCCAAAATACCCATCTCTATGATTGGTAACAACATAATATGATGCCAATAAGAACATCATCATATGTATGGTTGTTTCATATCTATTCCACATACTCAGAATTCTTTCTTTCTCTTCCATGCTAGTAGATGATTTGTGAAACATCTAGAAATAAGTAACACACAGAGAACCAAATGTGAAAACAGTAATTCAGGCCATTACATTTAGAGGGAGGTGAGAAACAGGAACAAGGCACAGATTAATGACCTAAATTATATATGCAGAGTCTGTGCCTTGCAAATCTTTAAAGCTCCTAACTTTAAAATACAGCTTTTATATGTTGTGATTGTATCGTTTTTAGGAGTCTTATCAGAATTTTCTCAGATTTGGAGGTGGAATCTGCACATCAGAAAGGAATCTGGTCTCTCGGACTGTGGATGGAACTTCAGTTTCTTAACCGAGCTGCATGAAGTAAATATAATTTGCACCATAGATCTTCTACAGTTTCTGTTCAAAGTCATGCTGGACTTACCCTACAGACTATCTGCAGGTGATACATAACAAATACTTCGCTAGTATCAAGAGTACACAATGAAAATCTTACTCTTACTGCTAGTACACCAATAGCCAGTTTCTAAGAAAATTTCTTATGCTAGAAGAGTACATTCTTTCACCAGGTTATCTCCAGATGTTACTGAAACAACTTATGGGGGGAAAATCAGTAAGGGTAAAATAAGGGTAATAAAATCTTGACTGTATCTTGAACGTACGTGTAAATTTAGCCTTTATGGAAAAATTGTTTGACGTTATGTGAAAATTGGCAAGGATCCAAGCTTGTTCCAATGCCTGATAATTTCTTTCTCTGGTTATTAGATTTCTGTATTTGCAATAATTTCTCATTTTCCTAATGTAATGCCACTTCTTGACAGACCACCCATCATCATATAATTTTCTCTGCTGAGAAAACTGTGCCACTCTATTCGTCTTCAATGAAGGAGCCATATATCACAAGTTTTTTTAATCCTGATATACAATCAGATTTGATTATCCTGTAGTTCTTAACATACACTACTATATAAAAAAAAGCAGATTTTTTTAAAGCTACCACCCTTTTTCTTACTAATCTTTTGACTTAAATTTAAATTGACTTAATTTTTTTAACATTTTTTTGACTCTAATAATTTTTTTCCAGGCAGCTGAACAATATTGCTTTAAATACTATGTGTAGAATTTGAGTGGATACAGTAAATTCAGAGGCAGTTTAAAATCTTGGTAACCTGCCCTTTGACAAGTTGTCTCGCAATACTTATACTTGAGAGGTCCAATTCAACCAGTAATCCAAAGAGGTTTTTCAGTCTCCATGATTGGGGGTATTCACAAGTTACTTGGATAATGTCCCTTGTCTAGCCTTGAATTTAGTCCTTTTCTGAAATGGTGCTTGGGGAAGATGATCTTTTGAGCTTCTCCCCATAACTTTTTAACCACCTTGGTATCTGGGGACGTTTTCGTCAAATTGCATATCCAGATGAAACTTACATTGTTTTGATAGTTTTCAAACAAGGAATTCAGCATCCAGCTCATCTGCTCATAATACATGAGGTTTTAATGAAAGCACTCCAGTAATAAAGAACATATTCTTTGTATCTATAGATGACTGCTAATATTTGCTGGTTTAATCTTTCAGAGTATTTAATATTTCCAATTAAAAATCCATCATTACATGGGATCTACTTTGAAGATTTTAATCTGAACTCTCAAAATTTATTGTACAGTATGCACCCAGCATCTTTCTGGGTGTCATATTAATCTCTGACTTCTGTTAATTTAGTGGAACTAGGACAAAATTTTAGCCCTTCTCAGTTACTTTCCAAAGCACAGAAGAATGCATATTTTTATTTGTTCTTTGTGATTCTTGAAAACATATTTCTGTGACATGAGTAGAAAATTATGATCCATAATTACATTTTTGTCTGAAGCAATAACTTCATCCTCAATTTAAGTTCAGTCTTTAAGAGACTATTATTAAGAGAATAACCATAACAAATAATTGCTTATAACCATATGGTTATATGGTTATAACCATATATTTATTATAACCCTAATTTATTATAAATAACCATTATGGTTATTTGAGAATAACCATATATTTCTATGGAACAATAATAAAAATTATACTTGATATAACTGTACATTAATTTATTTAAAATATTCACACCCCTTTTTTGCTTTTATTTTCTGAAAATATTCTAGTAAAAATAAACATTAAGCCAACATTTCAGGTAATTTGTGGCAAGTGATTTAAAATCATAAATGCAAATATTTACATTGCAAACCTGATTATCAATATCTGTGTTTGGCATTTAGAAATATTAAACAATGCTTTGGAGTAAACTTATTAACAGATTCTAAAAATAATATCATGAATAACATGGAAGTCCCCTAGTGTATAATTTTGACTAATCCTTGTGAAAAAATTGCAATTTCATAGAATACAAGCAAAAAGGGGAAAATATGAAAATCATATAAAAGGGAACAGGTTTATTAATCATTGTTTGGTTGAGATCACCTTTGGGTAAATATCCATTGAAATTACTGAGACCTTTCCCTGAATGCCTGGAAAATTCCTGTAGAATGTTGCTTAGAAGCCTTAAATGAGAAGAAATATATTAAGGGAAGAAAAGAGAGACAGAATTTCTTGTTAAGGGCTGAGAAAGAGAGTCCCTTGATGGAGACCCTTAGTAATCTTATTTTAATTTTTTTTACATCCAGCAAAGGAATGTGGTGAAGAAAAGCTTTATTTTTACATGTCACTGAAAAAAAATTGTATCCTTTTCATTTTCAAATTTCAATGATTATTTAAAAAATGATCCTTGAATTCTGAGAAGAAGATTCAGTTGAGATTGAGAGATTACCATCATTAAATTCTCCACTAATTTGGCAAAGGAGTACTGGATAAGCTAAGGGAAACAAAAGCATTTTCTCTTGAGAGCCAAAACCACTGTAGGATCTACTTCTAGAGCAGCCAACACAGAGCTGCCAGAATTTTTCAAGCCTCGGGCTCAGGGCATGTCTGATCCATGGATCACACTGTGTGTCTGTATCTCTGGATCTTGCTCTTTGTTGCTTCAAAAATGATACTGTAAGGACCCTGAGGGCAACTCTACATGGACACACAAGAAAAAAACGTACCAAAAAAAGGTCTTCAGTAGCTGTTCCTGTTACAAAATGATGGAAAAAGTACGAAGCAGAGGAGAAAAACAGAACATATTTCTGTTTCACATGTTTCACATATATGTGTCCATCACATATATGAACAGAACTGCTCATTCACTTTCCTTGTCTTCTCTTTCCTCTTCTGTTTGGCCTAGTATTTCTCCCTCCTGCTCTTTTTTTCCGATTGTAACCAAGGTCTTTATGTTCTTATCCTCTAAGCAGAGAAAGGTTTTTACATTTCAATCATGCTTTCTTTACTTCTGTGCAGCAAGAATAAAGCAGAGTTGAAATCTGGGGGGTGTTTTCTTTTTGGTTGTTTTCCAGTGATTAAATTCATCCTTCTTTGGTCACATACTCTTTTTCTGTGTCCCCTTTTAGTGGCAGAGTCTGATTTTTCAGCACTTTTGTTTTGATCTCATTGTAAAATCTCAAATGGATAGGGTAGTACTTATTCGTGTATGCTGAGGTATACTGAGGTTAATCTTGAACCTTTTCTGTAACTGTCGACATTCTCTAATATTTCATTAAGCCGTAAAAGGCCACAGTAGTAATTCTTTTGATGAACTTTTTAAGTCCTTAACCTTTCCCACAAATTTAAATCTCAGGCTCTATCATATCATTTTCTTCATCTGATAAAGGCAAATTAGATTTTTCTTTATTAACAAAACTTTTAGAATCAAAAGAATTTATCTTATATTAAATTTTTATATATATTTCAGACTGTCTCATGAATATTTTTCTATCTTCCTATTCCCACTGTTTTGAGAGGGAGAGCAATTGAAAAATGTAACCATATTTTAGTTTTCATATGGTTCCTTTGCCAAGTTGGTTCTGCTTGCCGACACATTCTATTCTTTGTCAAGCTCCTTTTGACACTTCATTGAGGCAAGCTTAACTCTCTCACTTAAGGCAAGAAGTGTAGCTAAGATTTATTGAATGGAAGTCTGTGTCACAGGTGTTTTTAATACCCTGGCTGCCTAGCTTAGTTGGCATATCTGTGATACACGCAAATTCTTTACACCTGCATTCTGTTATAATCAATAGAATGAGAAAGAGAAAGGAAACTAATAACCAAGAACACTTAGAGAAAACTTTTTCTAGTGCAAAGGTGTATCAAAGGAGAAAGTGGGATGGAAAAATTAAGCTAATAGATAAACATTGGTAAGTGTAATACCAGTATGATCACAATGTCAAAGGTTTTGTAGATAATGTAGATAACTGGGGAGTTAAAATCATAAATTGAGTGATGTACATGTATCTTGGAATGCTTTTTTCCACTTTCTCCGGCCCTACATTGGGTGCCAAATTATTTGTCTCAATTTGTGACAAATTAGGAGGAAATGTCTGAAATGAACATGTCCTCTTAACAGAAGGCAGGTTCCAGCAGCCACTCCCCTACCCAGGTTTGGAAAGAAATTTCTTGGAGGAAAGTGAGAAAAAAGCTGTTTATTTAACAAGCAGGGTACACACAAGCACAAGGAAAGGGAAAAAATGAATAATGTTAAATAATAACTATTTTATTATGCTATGCAGAAGACCTGGTGGATTCAGAGTCCTTTCTGTAGGTGTAGTTTTGCTCTCTCTGGAGATGGGGTGCGGCGTGGGCCCCTCCGGGCCATGGTGTGGGGCCTCCCGGTGATGGTGTTTCAGAGCAGAGCAAAACTGAACCATTCCAGACAAAAGGAGAAGCCACAGTCCTGGGAAAACTCCTTGCCTCAGCTAACAAACAAGAAGCTAGCAAAAAAGCAAGAGAATGCAACTCTCTTCCCTGCTGCAGATCCGAGAGCTGGCGAGAGTGTGAGGGAGTTACCTGTGTTTTTGAACACAGCTGCGGAAGGAATTCCACTGCCTCCCCCACATCTGTCTCTTGGATCTGGCTTAAAAGCACAGCCCAACATTAGGGAATACAGTATTTTACAGTCAGGACAACAAGGTAAAACTAATTTATTCTTTCATCTCAATATTTTAATTATATTGCTTATAATATACATTGCTAAGATTAATTTGTGTAGGAAGTAATACCTGTCAAAAGAGCAACACTAATTCACTCAAGACATTTTCAAGCACTAAATTCATTAATCATAGTGTTGTTGGAAATCTTGGAACATGCATTAATGTCGTCACGTTCGTGTTCTTTTGTTTTTATTTTGATTTGTGATTGCTAAATCAGGTTGGCTGCTTGATGTCCTTGCTGTGTCTTGCATTGAACTGATGTGAACCAGCACATGTTAGTAAAGGAGAATTTATGTCCCATCAGAAGAACTCAGAAATGGTACCAGCTCCAAATGAAGCTTATTTCCCTGGATTTAACATACAAACTCGTTTAATGTATTTTCATAGACATGCTTTCAGACTTTTTATTCATCTGCAGATGTAAAAATATGTAGCAAGAGATGGAGAAAATGAATTATTGTAGATTTCTCCATAACTTCTCATAATATAACTAATTTCTTTTATATCAGAGAATCCAATTATTAGGATTTTAACATAAGAAGACTTTAACAAAGGTTTATTTTCTGGTTTTGGTGGCTTTTTGTGTTTTGGTTTGTTAGAGGCTGGTTTTTTTTGGGGGGGCGAGAGTTTAGGGGTCTACTGAAGCATATATTTAATTGGATTTAGATTTTACTTGAGGAGTTGTAGCATATTTTAATGGAACTACATTATCTTCGTATCAGGTAGGGACCGAAAGAGTAAGATTTATTGCAATTTGCATTTTTTTACTTAAAAGCAAGCTCAGATGAGGAAGTCTACCAGAAGATAAAATGAGATATCATGGGAACCTGCAAATATTTTGTATTAAACCAGCATAGGTAAGTTATAAGATAGTCTGTTTCCATTGCAGGTTCAAATCAGACTCAGCCTATTGCTTCTAATACCAAATTTCTGTCTTACCAAGTACTAAAAGACCAACCAACCAACCAACAAAACCAAAAAACCCCAAAACAACAACTAAAAAATACACACAGAGAAAAAAACCCCAAAGCCCCCAGGAACATTAGGACTGGGAGTATTCTATTTACCCTTCACTNGAGGAAAACCCCCAAAACCCCCAGGAACATTAGGACTGGGAGTATTCTATTTACCCTTCACTTACATGTTGATATTCTTTTTCTTATGTTTCACCAATTTCAGGAGACATCAGCCTAATATGAGGACTCCATTTTCATAGCTACCTGACAGGAAAACTGGGAGACACAAACTGCACCCTGGAAAATCAAAGGAGATAAAGTATACAGGAGAAGGAATCCCCCTTGGTATGTGACAGATCTTGGAAAATGACACTTTGAGCACAAATCCTCAGAAAAACAAGTCTTGTTCCTGTGTAAATTTCTACTGAGTTCAGATGGAGACTTTGTTTAGCCACATAGGATCTACAGCAGGATCAATATGTTACAGGTTTTCTATGAGTACACAGTTTGGCAGTAGCACACTTATACTTAAAGTCAAGTCTAATGTTTGTCAGAGTAGTGATGTAAACATGTAACAATTGCTAAACGCTCCATTACTCTCATGAAAGGTAACTCACTTAGGTCTGTCGACTCCTGGAAAATGCCACAAACCCCAAACATTTTTTGATACACGTTTCCTCTGCCATCAAGTCTTGCCTTGAAAAGAAAGACCTGTATTATCCTAAGTGCCAAAAGTTTGCAAAGGACATAAGGATTTAGGCATAAAATGATGGCAAATGTGACTAAGGCACTCAGTACCCAGAGAGACTTGATTTAACACAGATTTTTTCCTTCAGTGCTTCTAGCATTTTTCATTTTCCAGAAGCTTTCTGTTCTGGTTTCTACCTTTTTAGAAGGATTTTTTAAGGTAAATAATTTTCCCCCGAGCTGTACAATGAGACAGATACTGTAATGTTGACCCTTCCAGTAAGCACTTTAGGTCTTGCCATCACTGTAAGTGCACTCAGCTTCTCAAATACTTGACAATGTTTGAGCTCCTTTTTTTTTTTTTTTTCCCTTTCTTATCTTTTTTTTCTGCATATTCTTTTTTGTCTGTGTTGGAAAACAAAATAATCTTTTTCCACTCATTAATTTCAGTATACATTTCATTATAAATTATTTTTTTCAGTGGTTTGTGATTGTCTTAGGAACTCAAACCAATATGTAAAACTCCCAGATACCCAGACAGACTGGTGCATCTTCCATTTCAACAAATCTTTGCAATTATTTAGACAGGAATTATGTTAAACATGGTATTTGAAGTTAGTATTTTGCTATGCAGTCGTTATATACCACCTAGAGTTCTGAATCCAGCTGTCTCCCTAGACTTAAATGTAGATGGCATTCATTTTTGTCTTCAGAGGTCTGGTTCAATTTCCTCTTAAATCTTTGACATCTCTTCTATCAATTTTAAGAAAGCTATATTGAATCCACTATCTGGAGTTAGGCCCTAATTGTTAACAGACTACTCCACCATCTATGTTAAATACATTAATTAACTATACAAAGATTGAAGATAAAACTTAACTGCTTTATCTACTGTAGAACTACCAGCTTCCAGGTGAGGATATGACATTGTTAAGCCAATGTTAAGCCATATAACATATGTTAAGCTGATTATAAGTGGTAGGGACAGGTGAATTAATATGCCTGATGTGGCATCTCCTTCAAAAGTGCAGCCTGCTCAGCCCATAGTAACAAAATAGTGGGTAAATGGATAAGGGAGTCTAGAGAAGCAGTTATCAGAACAAATGTGGAGATTATTTATTAAATAAAACACAGAATATGTTTGAATATATATTTTTTTTTATCAGTTCTAAATCTGTGGTCTTATTTTGAACTTAAGAGCAACAATCCTTCCTGTTCCTGAACCCCAGTTCTTTGAAATGCTATCATACTTCCTTACCTTTTGAGTTTTGATTAACTACTCTGACTTTTCTTGATCTTTTTTACCTGATCAAGTGGCATATTCTCAATGCCTGGATACAGAGGAAGGTAAGCTTCCTGTTCTTGCAGATGGGAACATTTACACAGCATCTACACATCACAAAGGGTTTGAAATTGCAGGAAACTTTCTTGCAAGAGACAGTGAATTAGGCATAAAAATTATATTAATATTAATATATTAATATATTAATATCCCTCCAGTACTGCTGTTTCAGAGAGAGGAAAAAAAAGTGAGGTATCAGGAGAACAATAATTTCCTCTGGAGAACCCTGACAGCTGATACAGTGTCATCTTCAAAGCTGCCTCAAATCAAGCACTCTATAACTGTCAACTAGATGTTCACATTCCTACAGTGACAGAGAAATAATAATTCGTTTAAGTATCAGTAAAGTGCATCTGTCAGAGCCGTAGATGGAAGTGCCATAGTCTGTATCAGAGAACCTTGCAGAAAAGGACTGATTTGTCAAGAAATGCACTTAGTTTATTTATTCACAGCTTATTGATATAAAATTTCTTCTTAGTTCCTACTGCAAAAACCCATAGTCTCCAAAAATGACATAGTTTTCAAGTTCAGTGAAGAGTAGATAAATAATCTGATAGTACTAATAATACGTCACATTGTTTACATATGAGGCTTCATAGGTTTCAAAGGACATTTTATGACTGAGACAAAGAAATCTCTGTGGATTTCTAGAACAAGGCTGTTTGCTGACTGTAAATACCTATCTGGAGTGAACATGTATCTTATACCTTGTAACTTCACTGGATAGACTTCAGGGTAAGAGTATATGTGTGCTTTTAATACTTCACCATGGTTAGAAACAGCTCCATGCTCAAGGTGCCTGACAGCATTTGCTATATTTGCATGTACAACTAGCATCAGAAAATAGAACTAAATATTTTTAATGCCATTATACATAGCTGATCATGATTTGATGTGTTCTTTGACTATCCACAGTCACTGTCATTCTAAGCAATGGATCAATCACATGTTAAAATTTTAAAGAGAAAATATTTTTTTTTGCTTTTTAAAGCCATGACTGACACTAATATAATATAATGTCCAACTTTATTAAGCAAACAAATAATAAACCACATTCTGATGGGGTTTTTTTCCTTTTTTTTTTTTTTAATTCTGTACAATTTTCAGCTTAAACCTCCCTCCTCTTTGTATACAAGAAATCCAGTCCTTTAGTAGTAATGCCTTAGCAGTACTAGTTGAATAGCTGATCCATATTACCTGGGTTTTGACTATGCAGTAGGATTGTGCCAAAGAACTTAAAGGATCTTGATCTGAAACTTTTATGGTTGTCCTGGACACCTTTTTTAAACCCAGTGAAGCCAGTCACACAGATAGAAAGAGATAAGTGGAAGCTTAGTGTGAATGATTTAGTTAGGGATGCAGCCTTTTTTGTATACCATAACTTATTCCAGCTGCATTCCCTACAGGATACCACATGATTCACAGATAAAAGTTTTGATGTAGATTTGATCAATTATAGTTTGTTGCTTGGAGGAAAAACTGTCAAACTTCCATTAAACTAAGTCCCTCTTTATTCTAAAATACAAAAAAGTAACACTTTAAATAATAGGAGAATCAGGCAAAGTGAACTTATTCTGTAATAGGGAGTGGTGTAAGTTAAGCACTCCAGAGTACAGGTAATTGAGATGAGAAAAAATAAGAAATACAGATGAAGCCTGTCTTTCAGGAAAGCATTCATTTAAGTATGAATAAATAAGACCCCACAG
The DNA here is from genome assembly GCA_013400515.1 of Erpornis zantholeuca. Taxonomy (NCBI): domain Eukaryota; kingdom Metazoa; phylum Chordata; class Aves; order Passeriformes; family Timaliidae; genus Erpornis; species Erpornis zantholeuca. The sequence goes on from VZTN01010335.1 coordinate 38,950, forward strand.
TGGCAACAATCAAAGCAATTCATTTTCTTAGCAAATTCCTAAAAGTTTTACAAACTAGAGTTCTGCAAATAGCTCTCCAGTGCTTTGGCATTTTTCCATCAAAAATTTCACCATGATTTTTTAAGCAATCTCAAACACTCTTTTGTAACAATTAGTCACACTCCTAAGAGCCCAAGGAGGGTGAGGTGCAGGAAGGAGTGGGATAGTTCTTAAATAAAGGAATAATAAAATAATTTGACAGCAATATAAATACTAAAGAGAAATGGGACACTGGGGATTTCAGGTGTTTTAATTTTAAGACAAATTTGGTTTCACATTTTAGTCTACCTTACTGGTGCATTCTTGGATATTATAGTTAATATATATTTTAAAAGTAAAATATGGAAGTCCAGCTAGTAGCTAGTGACTGGCAATGCTCCTCGAGGTCAGTCCTGCCTTAAGTCTGTATTTATGGCATGGGTGGTGGGACAGATGGTCAGAACATTTGAGGATGTTACCAGATTGCAGGATAGGGCTCATATTCAGAAGGAGCTGGTCAAGCTGTAAAAAATGGAGTGAATTGAAGCTCAGGAAATTTAGCAAGGCGAAGTTCTGCCCCTGGGATCCCATGTAGCAGAACAGTCCAGCTAGAAAGTGACTTTATAGCAAAGGACCACCACTCCTGATTGACAGAAGTTGCACATGATTAGCAGTGCACTCTTGCATTTGGAAAAAAAAAAATCATTTTAAAGTGGTCTGCGATAACCTGATGAAAGAGACACAGATGGAGATTCTCACTGGGGTATGCAATGGAAGGGCAAGAGGCAATGGATACAAACTGAAATATGGGAAATTTTGGCTAAATACAAGGGAAAAGACCATTGTGACAGTATTCAAAGACTGAAATATGTTGCCCAGAGAGGTTACAAGATTTTCTGTCCTGAAGACTTTTAAAACTCAGCTGGGAACTGCTCTGAATAATCTCATCTAGCTAGATGTGCTCTGAGCAGAGATGTTTTACAAGATGAGAAGAGGACCTTCCCATGGATTCAGGATCGATTTTAATTGGCCCCCTGCACTGACAGGNATCGATTTTAATTGGCCCCCTGCACTGACAGGACGTAGAGATCTGCGAGATAATGAAAGGCTAATTTTTAGTGTATTGCAGTTGTTAACAGAAAAATCAGTGACTGATTCATTAGGTGGCTCAGTTGCTGAGGAGAGCATCTTCCACATTGTCACAATCTGAAGAGGAACACAAGTATTGTTCTCCT
>VZTN01010336.1:13281-43811 GCA_013400515.1 Erpornis zantholeuca
TGCGCCTCCGCGGTCACGGGCACGGCAGCCGCGAGAGCCGGCGTGGCGAGGCGCCGAACGCGTCCCGAGCAGTCACAGCCCCGCACACACCTCCCCGCGGCCCTGCGGGGCTAGCGGCCGTGTAGAAACTGGGTGGAGGAATAAATCGGAATTGCCCAGTGGAATACGTAACCAGAACTTTCTTAAATCAGAGCTGGAAATGCTCTGGGCAAGTGCCTGCTCTGCTCCATTCGCAAAGGACTAACTTTGTTCTTTGCCGGTCACACACCCTGTGTACTCCGCAGCCCTGTTTTCAGCCAATTACTTCTACCATTAGTTCTCTCTTAGTGTCGACAGAACTGCAGCAGAATTTCATACTGTTTGACAGGACGGTGCAATTGCTGCTAGGTTATTAGCAGTGACATCTTCGTGCTGGCTTAAAACCAAAGCATTTTTCCCATCTTGCAAAGAACTCTAAAAAGACCCCGTTGAAATAGTTGTTTGTCCTACCATCTTCAGTGCTGGACTGATACATATTCCTGGGCCAGCAGACCCAGATAGCCCAGAAGTAAAGACGATACTGCTTTCGGGTTCTGTTTGCTTTTGTATATTTCAAATATTTACAGACCTACTATCTGGTTATCTTGAAATTCGATTATTTAGGACTAAGAAAGGTATTTTGGCTTTTTTTTTTTTTTTCCATTTTTTTGATTTTTTGTTTGTGTAGCCAGGGGTACTTTAGCAGAGATGCCAGACCTGCAGAGGTGTTTGTAGGGAGCCAGGTGTTCCCATGCCGTGTGAAACACACAGTACCAAGAGTGTTAGTTGCAAACCTGTCATCATACCTGTTATCTGCTTCTGTTTCATGTATGGTATGGGATAAATTGGAATTTAGGGAAGAAATTCCCAGCAGATCTGTGCCAGGTGGCACAGGATTTGTTCCAAACCAAGTATTAAATTTTCCTCCTCTCCTCTGTGTTTCCCTCTTCTGCACAATTAGATGTCTGTTGGGATTGAATAATTTGAATTATGTGTCTTGCGTTATCCTTCTGTTTCCTGGTACCTCCATAGTTTGGAAATCTGGTACATTTCTTGTCTCTTTCCCTGGTCCTGGATGCGCATCCATGCCTGTCGCTGGTCTGCTATCCTTTGAGATGCTTGGTCTGCTTGCCAGACCCTCTGCTAGGCTTGCCCAGCTCTGTGGTTCAGCAGAAGGCTGATCACTTTCTTGATGGGTTCGTTACTGCGTTAACCGTGATGATTCCTGGGGAGGCTTTTCAGACCTTTAGTGCGAAGTTAAGTAGCAGGAAAGTGGAACCAGGGAAGTGCAGTAGCTAGAGAAAAGTAAACACATGGTTTATTCAGTTGTCTGTATATCACTGACGAAATAACTGGGTATTTTAACAGTGTATTTTATCTAACTTCAGATAATTGAGAATTCTGAAGGCATCTGACCATTTGTGGTTTAACACCCAAATTTAAAAGAATTTTAAATAGATGTTATCATTTCTTGAGATGTTATTATCTTCCTGTCTTTCAGGCTGAAGGTGGCCCATTCTGAGGATTAATTTAATAATCATTTGCTCAGAAAACTTCCTGCATTGTTCATGGTAAGGCTTATACTTGATAGTTCAAATTTAGTTTGTTTTGCTGACACATTTAGAGTATTTCTTTGACATTTTTGAGTGTTAACATTTCCTTTAGCTATAATAATGACTTATGACTTGGGTCATACATTTACTGAGAATTGCAGTTTCACAGAAAAACTTTTCAAATTTGTATAACTGAATCAACAAGGATTTGAATAATTGTAAAGTGTACAACCTAGGGAAAAACCTTTATGCATTCATAATTTTAAAATCAGTTTCAGAGTAATGCTTTTAGAGTCTAAAAGGCTTTCTTATGGTCATTTTATGCAAAATTTTTTTTTATTATGTAAATGACTTTGTTGTGATTTTGTGATTTAGACTGCTCTATAAGAGTTACAAAACTTTCCTGTTAATTTACAGGAGTTTTTCATCAGTATGTCTGAAACCATTAAATATAATGACGACGATCACAAAACTGTGTTCCTGAAAACATTGAACGAACAACGTTTGGAAGGAGAATTTTGTGACATCGCTATTGTGGTTGAAGATGTTAAGTTTAGAGCCCATAGGTGCGTGCTTGCTGCCTGCAGTACCTACTTCAAAAAGCTTTTCAAAAAACTTGAAGTTGACAGTTCATCAGTAATAGAAATAGATTTTCTTCGATCAGATATTTTTGAGGAAGTTCTCAATTACATGTATACTGCAAAGATCTCTGTTAAGAAAGAAGATGTAAACTTGATGATGTCTTCAGGCCAAATATTAGGTATTCGGTTTCTTGATAAACTCTGCTCTCAAAAACGTGATGTATCTAGTCCTGAAGAAAACACACAGTCCAAGAGCAAGTACTGTCTAAAAATGAACCGTTCTATGGGGGAACCCAATGACACCCAAGATGATGAGGTGGAAGAGATTGGGGATCATGATGACAGTCCATCAGATGTGACAGTGGAAGGCACTCCCCCAAGTCAGGAAGATGGTAAGTCACCAACCACTACCCTGAGAGTGCAAGAGGCAATTCTGAAGGAGTTGGGAAGTGAAGAAGTTCGAAAAGTAAACTGCTATGGCCAAGAAGTAGAGCCTATGGAAACAACAGAATCTAAAGACTTAGGATCTCAGACTCCTCAGACACTCACATTTAATGATGGCATAAGTGAAGTGAAAGATGAACAGACACCAGGCTGGACCACAGCAGCCGGGGATATGAAGTTTGAGTACTTGCTTTACGGTCACAGGGAACACATTGTATGTCAGGCGTGTGGCAAGACCTTTTCTGATGAAGCGCGTTTGAGAAAACATGAAAAGCTCCACACTGCAGACAGACCATTTGTTTGTGAAATGTGTACAAAGGGTTTTACCACGCAAGCTCATTTGAAGGAACACTTGAAAATACACACGGGTTACAAGCCTTACAGTTGCGAGGTGTGTGGGAAGTCTTTTATTCGTGCACCAGACCTAAAAAAACATGAAAGAGTTCACAGTAATGAGAGGCCATTTGCATGCCACATGTGTGATAAAGCTTTCAAGCACAAGTCCCACCTCAAAGACCATGAAAGAAGGCACCGAGGAGAGAAACCTTTTGTCTGCAGTTCCTGCACAAAAGCATTTGCTAAGGCATCTGACCTAAAAAGGCATGAGAACAATATGCACAGTGAGAGAAAGCAAGTTACAGCAGCCAATTCCATCCAGAGTGAAACAGAACAGTTGCAGGCAGCAGCCATGGCTGCTGAAGCAGAGCAACAACTAGAAACTATAGCCTGTAGTTAAAAACTAAAGCAGGAACTTTATCAGAAATAATATAAGAAGTGAAATGGAAAAAATCTATTGTTGATATACATTTAGATTGAGAATCTTTTCAAGAAAACATATTTTTAGAGGATTTGAATGTTACATAGGAATACATAGCATTGCTTGGTTAGGTATTTTAAAACATTTCAGAGATGGGTATTCTTAGAATGTGAAACAGCTTTGTTGTCATTAGCAGTATAATGCACTAATAACTGTTTAATTCAAGAATGTGATCAAGTTCTCTATAAAACAGAGGTCATCACTGGCCAATACTTTGCTTCATCCAGTATAGAATAGTGAATATGACGTAAACATTGCAATCAGTGAGAATCAGTGAGTTATGTTTGAAAACGCTGAGATCTCAAAAATCACAAACGTGGAAAGAAAGGATTTGGTTTTCATAATTCTGAGGTACTCTACCTACAATTTTTTGAGAAGCAAAACATTTGAACATGGATTTCCTAATCTTTTTAATTCCTCCTTTTTTCACCTAGTTTAGGTTGGTACAACAGAGTGTAAAGGAGGATGGTGATCAAAATGAAATTGCTTCTTATTCCATTCCCTCAGATAGCCTCTTAATTTTATAAAGGTGGCAAGTTTTAATGAAATACTTACATTCTTGAAAAAATATTATTCACAGTGATTCTGGTTGGCAAAGCAGAAATGTCATGGCATTCACCAATCCCTTCTGTGGGCAAAAAGTCTGCCTCATTTGTTTTTATGTTCACTTCTATTCAGGGCCCCAGAGATGGGACTAGGCCACAAAGGAAAATGGGTGCAGCATGGAGGAGACATGCTCCTTACTCAAACTCAGTAGAAATCAGTAAAACCTAATACAGCCTGAATCTGTTTATCATGCAGCTTTCAGGTCACCTAACCTAGCACAATGAAGGCAGAGGGGTAGCTGCACCAGCAGGTGATCAGATGTCACTGCCAGACTGCCAAAGCTGCAGCCACGGGTGTCACATACCTGCCCGCAGGGGTCAGCTGGGGTTTGTGTCATGGCTGGTCATACCAGCTCGTAGGTCCTGTTCCAGTTTAAAAGCTTCCACCTTCCGACACACCACTTCTCATCAAGAAGTAGACTTCAGTGAGTGAGTTCTGTCATAATCAGTCCTGAGTGAGTGTTCATCATTAGTCAGTTGCTTAGTGTATTTTTTTTTTTTTAAAGACCAGCTGGGGTACATGCTGATAACTTAATAGTTAACTCTCAGAGTCAACAAAATAAGTGGTCTTTGGATTGCGGTCTGCCACCTGTAGTCATCAGGAGAAGACACAATAACAGTGGCAATGTAATCCAAAGGTATATTGAGCCTTTGTTTTAAATTTGTAAATACTACAACTGTTGTGAAAACTTCATTTGAAGTTGGAATGGGAAAAAAAACACATTCTTGGGCACATGGTTGGTAACATTGGTCACTTGCGATACCTATAGCATATCAAAGTGTTAGACCAGTTTCTGGTAAGTTACTGTGTGGTAGATCACATCTTGCTTTTCTAAATAGAAATTTAAAATAGTGTTTTTGGAACTGTTATATGGAACTTCAATTATTGAGGGTTTTTTATTTGGTTGAGGTTTTTTTTACAGCTTCATTTTATTCATGTATTCATCAGGTTAAGTAGTTATCTTAAAATGCCAGTAATTGTTCGAACGCTGGTCTGTAAATAAAACACGACCTTAATATTTTAGAAAATGTAAACTTTGGACCTTTACCAATATATTTTTTTAAAATGTTGCGTCATTTTACATTCAGTAATATTAGTTTGTAAACAAACTATACATTTTGTACCTGTGCAACATCAGAGGATGTGTATTCATTGCATTTTATTGGTTCTCTTGAGGAACATGATAAATGACCATTGTTAAAATGTTTTACTGTATATGATCATAGATATAAAGATAGTAGATCCAAAATAGGATCTACTTTTTTTTTTTTCTAAATATATTAGTCTTGCTATGTTTTCTTATCTGAAATTGTGTGCACTTTTTCCTAGGTAAATAGGGGTTGGTAAGACTGTACAAAACAGATCTGTTGTGACAAGAGTTCAAAAGTGTAAAACGTGAACAAAGCAAATTTTCTCAAGCTCTGCTTTGAAGAGTGCAAGAAGCCACGAGCTTAAGTTGCAGCAGTAAACAATTATATTAGGGAAAAAAAAATGTTTAAAGGATTTAATAATGAGTTGCTAAAACAGAATGGCTGGGGAAGTACTTCAATCTCCACTAGTGGTGACATTCAAGAATGGGTTAGACAACCATCTATTAGGAATGGTTTAAAAATTGTTAATTCTGCCTTGAAGTTGAGGGATAATCTAAATAACCTCTTAAGAAGAGCCTCATTGGGATTTTTTTTCTTTCTGAAAGTAATAAATTAAAATGGAGCTCACTGGGACAGCAGATGCTTGAGTGGAAAGACAGAACTCAAGTTAAAGGAAATTGCCCCTGATTTTTTAGCACAAGCAGTCAGGCTGTGAATTTGAAATTGTTGTAGAAAGGCAGGCTTGCATTAGAAGACTCACAGCTGAAAGTGTGATAACACTCTGTGTTACATCAGAGTAAACTCTGCTATTGTTACTCTGCTTATAGCTGCAAAAGTTACAAGTGTGGAGGCATGGAGGTATCCTTAGTTAATGTGTTCTAAACTAATCTGTATATTCTGAAGGAATGTTAACCTGTATATTGTGGGGGTGTGTCAGGAAGTTCAGGTAGATCTGTCTGCATCTTAGGACACGACTGCTCCCATCTCTCTCCTGCCTGTGCCAAAAGACACCATGTACAAAATCAGGTGTGAGTCAGGTCCAAGTTAATGAGGTTTTCCAGCATGATAAACTGTAAGCTGTGTTGATTGAGGAATGGGCAACATTTTATTTTTGCTTTGACAGGGCTGGCAACTACTTTTAGCATTTGAGACAGTGGATGAGATTGTGTCCAGTTAAGGGAAATTTTGCTGTTGGCTCTATTTGGGCCAGACTAGTCTAACATTCCTTAGGAGTTTTTTTTGTTTTGATATTTTTAAGAGAAAATGGAGCAAAAATAACACATTTTAAGCAGTATCTGCTTAATTTTTCATCCTAATTGTGTTAGCCATGGGTATGCTGCTGATTATTTGGCACAACTCAGTTTGGAATTGAAAACTTTGGCAAAGAATACCTTTCAGCCATTCTCCACTCCCCAACCCTTCTTTTGCACACTATTCTTATCAATATTTTCAAAAATACTAGAAAATGAAGCAACTCACAATTGAGTTAGTTCTTGTGGTTTTATTTTTCTGCTTTGATCTTTTAGAAAGGTTTAGACCTGGCAATCAGAGTTTTAAAGGTTGTTTTATGAAAACAATTCCTCATGCTCACTTCAGTAGCAAAAGTTTGAGGTCAGCTTCTATTTGTTCCTGTAAGCTACTTCTCAAAATCTTGCCATTTAGGTAGCCAAACCGGAGTTCTTTTGAAGATCTGGCCTCTGCTTTTTCATACAGAGATTACTTTCATGATTCCATTAAGTAAGGATACTTTAATAGAGTTGTGTGAAATACAGTATAAAATATCAGATGATATCAGAAAGCCTACCCTAAGGTTAGAGTGTATTTTTAGGGGCATATTGTCTTTTACGAAGTGTTTTATTAATACAGATATTACTATGTTATAGAGGAGACAAAGCATTTATGAAAGAGACTACATCTACTGCTTGTAACAGATGCCTTTTCTGAATATAAATATTTACAGATAATTCTGCCTGGAAGGTAAAGACAGATCTAAGGAATTTTCATCTTTTTCAGTTAGTCCTTAGATCACAGTAGTGTGCCCAGTCAGCCAGAAATGTGCACATTTCATTAAAAATTCCATTACAGCAGTTGGTCTGTCATTTGTCTTCATATAGATCTGAAACAATTATAGTAACATTCTTACTCATTTCAGAACAGATGGAGGATATCCATGAATAGATTTGTTAAATATGTGTCATAAAAGTTGAGACACCTATTCTCAGGAAGTATTTTTAAATGTAATGAAAGAAATCTGGAATAACAGAATAGCTAAAAATAGTGATTTATACAATATTGATATGTTTTCCAGTGGTTTCTTTCCACTGTCCTTCCATATTATTTTTATTTGCTTACCCTGCTCATTTAGATATTTATAGAACTCTGAAACTTGTTGAACTTCAGTGGTTCCAATATGAACAGCACTGCAACTATTTAAAATAGAAATTGTATTTTTGAATCTGGTTAATACATATTTTTGAATTTACTGGGTTTTTTTAATATTCAGTAGCTAAGCATCTAATTTTTTATAGGTAAGCCTGAAAAACGTGGACCGCATAAGTAAAGATGTGCTACATCTGACGTGTTTGGTACATGAGTACCAAAAACCATGGCCAAAGCCAAACTTCTGGATAGCTGTATCTCTGATTCCTTCCATGATTTTTTTTGTGAGTCTGTAGTTCGAGAGCATGAGTTTGTAAAATGAGTGGTACTAACAAGAAATTAGAATTCTTACTTAATCGAAATTCCAAATGTATTTTCTTTTTGATAATACTGCACCATTATAAAGAAGTAGAAAAGACAGTAACTACATGCTACATATTATGCAATGAATAGATTTAAATTTGTATTTTCATTTAGAAGTAAAATAAATTAATAGATATGATGCACTGAATATAGATCATCTTTAGGAAATCATTAAAACATGAGAGCTCTTTTCAGCTTTTTCATCAAAGCATGAAAGTTTTTCTTACACTTAAAAAAATCTTTTTTCTGAAGTAAACCCATTCTGTTAAAAACAATAAGCAAAACTACCAAACCCTACAGTGCTTACACTTGCCCTTTTCTGACCTCCTCCTAATGGCCTATTTATACATTTAAGTAATGTGGATATGCAAGCAACTTAAAGTAGTTCTGTCTTCTAAAATATTCTAAGATGAAGCTTCCCTGCATCTAAGTTTTCATTCTTCCCTAATAAAAATCCTTTTTCTTTCAGGGTAGAGGGTACCACAAGCAGTGCTTACAGGAACAAAGCACTGTAGTGGCATTGCAAATTGCTCAGACAAGAGAATGGAGTATAGTGGAGCTCCACTAACTCCACTGGTGGAGCTTCCACTGGGGTCAGTGGAAGAGCAACCTCAATTTAGAGCAGCTTAAGCTATTGTCGAGTTGCCTCCTGAGACAGCAGCTTTGTGTTTTGACTGCCATAGTGAAACTGCAAATTGTTGCTAAGAGGTAATCTCATTTTCTCCTTTCCTTTCTTGCTGTTACCTTTTGCACCTGTTTCCTCAGTCTTGTTTGCCTCAGATTTAGTGGCTTTTGTGGCTTTAGAATAAGCCAGTGGAATGATCTTACATAAGAAAGCAATTCAGTGCTTAAGTGAGTTGGTTTTAAATTGGCTTACCTTGTAAAACCAATTCATTAGGTTTTATCCAAAGTAAGTGGCAGGAACACATTGGTGGAGTTAGGAGAAGGAATGGAGCAGGACTTGCCCAACTTTGGCACCACATTAAATACAAGGTGATGAAGCACAGCACATATTGCACAGTGTTTGTGAGAAGCAGCCAGCCATCAGAAGGGATTAGACATTATCAGACATCATTTTTGCAACATCCACTGCTGGTATACTTGCGGGATTTTGAAGAGGGTTATTATCTGTGTGTGTAATTTCTTCTTCTTCAGGAGAATGGAATTTGATGGTCAAAGTTGTGGGGACTTTTTTTCTCTTTCGTTTCTTATTGTTGAAATTAATCTGATCCTGTTTGCCTCTTATCCAACATAGCCTTGAATGGTGGCAAATTGCTCAAGTTAAGGAGAAAAGAGTTCTTAATAAAAATAAGAGTTTTATTAATTAAGAGTTCTTAATACACCAAAGGACACAGCTGGAATCCCAAAAGGGTGAAAAAATACATTTTCTCAACAAGTTAGCCTTTACAAGTATTAGAAGTAAAAAATACTCATTTCACAGTTATTTATGTCTATTTTAGATATGTTTTGGATCACTTGCTGAGTAAAAAAAAAGTTACACGTTTTAGTTAATACAAATAATATAACTCCAAAGTATAGGGATACATTCTGTATTTCATTAGGTGATGTCAGCTGGACTGGTTTTACCATAATTTATTTTTCTACCTTTTGAGTTTAGGGGTTCTGTGGCAAAACTGAAGTTTTCAAATGAGTCATTTTGATTTATTTCCATGTAGAAATATGTACCCATTTAAAGGCCTGAATATAAAATTGTTAGGTTTTCTTTCATTTCCGCTTCGTACTTGACATTAATGAGTCTTAAATGTAATTCTTGAGTTGTGTAGCTCAGGCTTCAGAAGGCATTCCTTGTTAAGAGTTGCCTTCTTCCAGTGTAAAGTTCTTCTCTGGAAATGAGTTCTATTCTCTTCTCATGGTTTTCTGTGCTTTTAGCAAGAGCTTTTTTTCTGATTTGAAGTAACAGTATTTGAATATTTTCTTTTTACAAAGGGCCTTATTTTATGTTACAGTTATTACTGACTTTGATATTTTGCTAATTCATCCAAATTCTCCAGTAAGAGTTATAAAAACCATGGCTATATTCTTGCTCTTAAAGCATAAAATAGAACTGATGCCAGGATTTAGAAATAAAAACTTTGGAATGGTGGTGTCAGATTTCAATCTTTAACTTTCCATCACTGTACAAGAAATTTTATACCCCTGAAAAGCAGTAAGATCTCTTTGACTGCTTGTATTGAAAAGAGATGATTTTTAAAAACATATGTATGTGTATTCTATTTGTGTTTCTGGATTTCTTTATCTTAGATCAAATAAGGGAAAGAAGTTCAACTGTCTGTTTGGAAATAAGAAGGAGCAGTCACACCCTTTTGTATTTCAGAGGAGTTAAAGGTCTGAACATAACCGGGCTTGGTTACTAGACTAACAGTTATCTACAACTCTACATATAGTAACAATTAAAACTTACAGTTTTTAAAGAGCCTGACAGGTTTGCTTATGCTAGAGTTTTGCAATTCAGTCTGCACAAAAAAACTAACCCTGAAATACATGAGAAATTCTTACTTTAAAATGTCATTGCTGCCATCATTAACAGAAGTATGTTAGAGACAAATGTTTTAATTGAAGTGAACACTTACCCATTTTAAGAGTGTGAGTCAATGTTTTTAATATTAAGCATAGGTCTCATTTTCCACTTCAATAATTAACTTTTATCCAATTGTGTGACTTTCTCATAGATCTCCCATTATTTCAAGGACAGATTAAATGGAGTCAGACGGGAGCTCTGGTATGATGGATGTGATAAATTCTGCTGGCATAGGATTGTCCTGTTATAGATACTTTCCAGATGGACATGGATTATGCTCTGAGAATCTTGCTAACCTAATTTAAAGTTATAAAATTCTACTGTTTTAAATCCTTTCTTTTGTATCCAAGTTGATGTTTTAAAACTTAATTTAAAATTCATATATTTATCTTATTTCTCCACATTGTTTCATTTTTAGCCGTGCATTATGAAATCCTCATTCTTTTGACTTTATAGGACGAGTTAGAAAGCTGCATTTTGTATTTACCATTTGTATTTCATATTGCTGTAATTCAGTATGATTTCTCCTTCTCAGTTCTTGAATAATCTAAGCTATTTAGTAGCACATTCAAAAGATGACTGGTATTTACATTTTATAGCCCTTTTCTCTTTTCTTTGAGCGTTAAATTAAGGATGTGGTTTAATATTTAGGTTTACTTTTATCCAAATGTATAACTGATTGATTGAGGACTGTAATAGTATTTTTTTGCAGGTTTGGAAATGTCTTTATTCATTCTAAAGCTGACTTTTCTTCTCCTTAGCTCATTAGCCAGCTGTTCTGCCATGGGTCATAAATGCGTCTCTCCTTTTTAGTTCCTTGAAAACTTAAGCAAATGCCTAATTTTATGACTTGAGTGTCAAGTTACACACACCAATAAGCTGTGGCATGATCAGAGCCTTAAAACAGTTTTTATAGAAAAGTACTAATTTTTAGTGTAATGAATGTTGTGCTGATGGGAACAGAAAAGGTTTGAAGATGAGAATTTCTTGAAGGAGACTCCCAACCCATCCTATGCATTTTCAGTATGGTGCAGAATGGTATGGCCTGGTCCTTGTCAGGAGACAGTGGTTGTGTGTGAGGATCTTTATGTTTCTCCTATGTGAAACCTCTGCCTATGTTTCACAGTGTCTCTGCTAGATCCAGAGCCATTAGCCAAGGACTTGACTGGACTGAATTTCTTGCTGTGTAAAAGAATTCCTGTGTGATGGAAAGACTCTTAGTTTTGGACAGTCTTGGTGAAGGGACTGCCAACCGGCAGAGGTGTGGTGGGTTGGAGCAGCAATTACTTTTGCTCCACTGCACAGTTGGATATGTAGTAATGTTTTAGGTGAGTCACTGAATCTTTTATTTAAACCTCCTGAATTTACCTAGGTCTTGTTGATTGGCTTTTGTATTGGGTTCAGCTTCTCTAATTTTGACTCCTATCTAGAACAGAGAGATATCAATTTAGTTTTTATGGGACTGTTGGAAGATAATCAGTAATGAGTGCAAAGCATTCAGATGCTGTGAGGGTGGTGATATAATCAGCTAGAAATATTTCCTAGATGGAAGTGGGTCTTTTGGGATATCTTTACAGGCTGTGAGAAGTCCTGGGGTGGATGCATGTTTGTGATGCAAACAAAAAACCACCCCAAAACTGTACAGCTCTTTCTCCTAGACTCTGTCTAAAATTTATTCATATTTGTAAATCTCTGCCTTCGACTACTATGTAGTTTATCAGATTAATTAAGAAAAATTAGTAACCAATGAATTAAAATACTAGTGCTCACACTTACCTTTAATGGTATTCACTTTCCCCTGTCTTGGGAAACATTGCATATTCTTGCTTCTGGCTTTCAAGGTGTCATGTCTTTGGCTGCTGGAAATCTGTGCACCACTATTCTTCTGAAGCACTCATGAAAAGGTAATTGGCTTTTCTTTTTTTTTTTTTTTCCCAGGATAATGGCACTTGTGTCCATTTTTATTTTTCTTTTCTACCCTCTTTTTTTATTCTCTCCATTCTGTTAGAGATATATCAATCAGAGAGGTATTAACTGTTAGATTTCTAAATCTAGGACCCTGACTATTACGATCCATGCTCTACAGATTGCAATTTGACATTTCAAATATTAATCCAATGTTTAGATATTTCTTGCTGACACCCAGTCACAATTTCCTCTAAACAGCTTCCCTGCAGTTTCAGATGTAATATATTGCATCTTGGCTAGTAAAGACTTATAATGTTAAGCTTAACCATAAGATTACATTGACTGTAATCACTTTTTGAAGACCATTATGATCATAGCCAATTTAGCAAAAGACATCAAATAGTTCAAGCAGTTTCCTAATCATATTATTTTTCCAAAAAAAATAATAAAAGCTTCCAAAAAGCTAGATTTGATTATTAATGTGTAAGTGTGGGAAGAAATAAAGAAAAAAGACTCAGAGATAACTAGGTCTCAAAGTTGGGGAAAAAAAACATTTTACAAAATATAATACTAGTATTTGATGTAAAATGTATGAAATCTTGATTATATCTTTGTATTATTTTTATTATAAAATGTGCTGATTTATATTTATTAGTTCTTAATGATTCTTTCAGGAAAGAGTCTAATATGTTACCTGTAAAATGTTAGCCGTACAGTCTTGTTAACAAAACGTTGAAACCTTGCACGTCATCAGGTGGAAAGGGGTCCTTCCTGAATATGTATTTACAAAGCTTCTGAACCTATGAGACCAAATAATTGTTCTCAGCTCCACTAGGATAAAGGCTTACTTAAGATCTACACCCACACAATTATGAATAGCACAGATAATTTAAAGTGACATCAGTCAACATGATTTTTGTAACTGTCTAAAAATGTTAGCTATCTGTTAAAAAAGTGTTAAAGTTTTTAACAAAGTACTTTATAAGTCAGTCAAGACTTCTTCAAAAAAGGTTTTGAAGATACACACCAAAGTATTTTTATGTCCCCTGATGTTATCTGAAAACCAGTAACTCCTCACTTAATCATTAAGAATTTGAATGATACACAAGGGAGAGACTGTATAATTACTGATAAAAATATATACAGATGTTCTTATAAGTATTTTCGTGCTTCCTATTCCATACAAGTTGATGGAATATCTTAAGTGTGTTGTATTTTAATGATATAATGTCCTTTTTACCAATGTGCTTCATTCTTAAGGGATTTTTTAGTATAAGTGGGAATAACTAGTGTTGCTTTCCACTTATCCAAAGTTGAATGAAAAAAATTAGTAGTGCACTCTTTGTTTTGGGGTTGTACTGGATTAACTGCACTTTTTGTTTGAGGTGATAGTTCACTATAAACCTCTATCCTGTGCAGTTATTTCAGTGATTTTTGGGTGCATTTGAACGACCCAATCCAAAATTTGGAAATTAATTTTATGATCAAAAGAAGCTCAAAAAGCTTTTTGATAACATTTTTCTTCTAGCGGAAAACATTACTTGATGTTAGCTTTTAATTTGAGCAAGAAAACTGAAAGCTCTGGAATAAAATGTGACTGGTTTGAGTTATTTATCAGATTAAATAGATAGCACTTAAAGAAGGATGTTCATTAACATTATTGTTAATGTATTCTTTCACCAAAATGGTGTAGGTTCTGTTACCAAGTTGCATCTACCCACCTAGAATTTTACAGGTTACTTACAGATTTTCATACCACTGCATCATATTTGTTTTGAAAATCTTTTAACAAGCTGCTCCCCCATCTCAAAACACAATCCCTTAGAAACATCCATCTAGTTTTTTTGAGAATGTACGTAATAGAAATACATCCAATAGATTTTTTTTTTTTTCTGAGAAGTGCTTTAATACTTGTTTTCATGATGGATAACTCTCCATCAAACACACCAATCAAGCATTAAGGGCCACATAACAGATATATCATAAAAATACCAGTGTAAATTTTCTTACAGTATTTCAAACTTAGGGATCAGTCCTGATTTTCTAAAGATTATAGGGTATCTTCCACCTTTCTTGTAAGAATGCTGAATATTGCTGACTGCATTCTTTTCTGCATTTTATGTGGGGCACTTTTCCTAGAAATTCTTCTAATTGAGTTCTTAGGTACCCTGTTAGTTCCTATACTTAGTTAGTTCCTATACTCACTCATATACAAATGAGAATGATAAGTGAGGGAGGGTTAGAGATTTTTGAAGTCACATTCTTAAAGGGAACACCATTCCTGAGCAACCAGAGGTGTGTTTATGCTCCTTAATTCAGTTGCCATCTGAGAGAAATGAAAATGAACCCCTGAAATATAAGATGGGAGAGGGAAACAAATGGCAATAAAGAAGCTGAAATTGCTAAGGGGAATAAAAGGAATATCCAGAAACTGGATAGTAGAAATGGTAAGTGAAAATAAATCTAGAAGGCATTCCCAAGGAGAAATGATGTAACGCACTGTTAAAAAAAGGTGAAAAACTGCACCAGGTGATCAGTTTGACTTTGACAGTGATGCCACTCTTGAGTTCTTGCTGAAGTATATAAGCAATATTATTTAAGGAGGTCAATGTTTTTCTGTACCTGTATTTTAAGAATAAGGTCTTATTTTGAGACTTCAAGTATCCCAGGTTAATTGGAGAATTCTGTGTGAAATGCTTGACTATGAAAAGAATGAAATAAACTTGTGAGAGTATCTTCAGTTATGAAAATGTGTTTGGAAAACATATTGCATATTGCAAAAATTTGCATGCAAACATTTATGCAAAATTTTTTTTAAATGTACTTTCTATAATTTGCACTGATAATGTGTTTCAAAATCCCTCTTGCAAGTTAGGCTTAAAGAGGAGAGTTAGTTTTTGTAAATCTTGTTCCATCTGGCTGTATGTTTCTCACTTCTGCTGTAGAAGTTCAGGATCCACAGGAAATCTGAGTATGGGTTCTACAAACAAAGTAAAATTAAATCTGAAACATAAAAGATGGTAGGAAATTTCAAGTAGTCTTCTGCTGTTTGCCCTCTTTGTCTTTATTTTATTACTATTTGTTATATTCTTTCCAGTTTTGCCACATCATCCTGTGTATGCCAAAACATTCATGTTTCCTCCTTAAGTGCTGCTGTTGGGTACAGCTGGGTTAATGGGCCTGTGAAATCAGAGTATAAATTCCTCAACATCTGAGCTTTTGGAAGT
Organism: Erpornis zantholeuca; assembly: GCA_013400515.1. Lineage (NCBI taxonomy): Eukaryota > Metazoa > Chordata > Aves > Passeriformes > Timaliidae > Erpornis > Erpornis zantholeuca. The sequence goes on from VZTN01010336.1 coordinate 28,808, forward strand.
GAAAATACTGGGACAAAGTATGGTGTTGCTGGAGCCTATTACCAGGGCTGTTAGCTTACAGTGAAAGCAGCGCACCCCGAAATGTCAGGCAGCGGGACTGTTGTCGAGAGATAATTAGGAGCAATTAGCCAGTCTCCCTGCCGGGGCAGATCGCTTTTGTCTTTCTCCTTTTTGCCCTTCCCCCTTCTGCCACTGCAGGGCAAGGAGTTATGGCAGTGATGGTTCCCTGGTAGAGAGAGAGAGAGAATGTGTGTGTGTGTGTGNGTGCTGATCCAGCGGGGCCGGGAGCTGTCCGGGGTGCTGATCCCCGCGGGGCCTGGAACTCTCCGAGGTGCTGAGCTGTGCCGCCCGGGCGGCACCATGGTGTTCGCTCCAGGTAAGGGCAGCTGCATCCCGATCCCGGCTGGGTAGCCCAGCAGGAAGGCCCCGGCCGTGCCGGAGGGCTGCTTCGGGGAGGGGGTGATGATTGAGCCAGTGCTGCCAGCAGGCAGAGGCAGGTAGGTTCAAAGAAGGTGGTTTAGTTTATGATTTGTTTAGCTGTGGATCCGGAGGTTATGAGGGTCACCCCTGTGGTTCTCATCAGGGACAGGAGCCTCCTGTACAAGCGTGCAGGGGGCTGTGCTTGTCAGACCCCACAAAAGGGTCATGAAAGGGGATGTGGCCTTGCAGTGACTGGAGAGTGAGTCCCCCTCTGCACTCACACCCATGGCTGCCAATAAGACCATCCCTGAAACTCATGGAGATAATTTACAAATTTCAATTCCTCTTTCCTCCCCCCAAAACAAAATAAATATTTGAATGGAAGAGAAGAGAAAGTTTATTCAGTCCAGCTTTTACTGGAACAAAATTGAAGATTTTAGCAGTTCATGTCTAATGTGAGATCTCACTGTACAGGGGTGCAGAATCTCTAGTGCATAGTACACTTTTGTGCTAACCCATAGAAGAAGCGAAACTACAGCAAATATGTATTGGATTTGGTACATTCTGTTTGGAAATAGGCAGCTGGTTGTTCAGAAAGGGATGAGAGGGATGAAAGGCCCAGTAGCTCCAGGGTATAAATGTAAGTCATGCGTAATATCTTCTTTAGGGAAATGACTTGAAAATAACTTCGTTAAAGATGTATAACTTCCTGTAAAATAGTGGGTCAATAGAAAAGGGAAAGTAAATGCTGCAACTTGACCGCAAAAAACTATTAATACCTTTGTTTTTCAAAGCTTACCGAAGTTTTGTCTTCTTTGAAATTTTATATCCAGTCTCTGAAAGGGTAAGGATCCAAAAGCTTTACACTTTTATATAAAAAAAAAACATCTTGGGACTAACTTTGCTAGAGTGTAACAGAGTCTAATTTTTTGAAAAAAAAAAGTATCTCTTTTAAACAATCTCATTAAGTTTGTCTATTTAACTGCCTGGTTACTCTCTAATTTAGTATGATCACATGCATTGTGTTGTTAAATTGATACCAAGTTATTTATCTTAATAGAACCAGCTGCTGCATTTTGTAATACACCCTTCAATATTACTGGCTTTTTTCTAAACTCCTTTTCTCTGTCACACTGTCACCATTAGCTGTACAAGTTCTTGAAATGCTCTGTGGGACTGGAATACTGCAGGAAGAGATTACCTCTAAAATAATGAAAACATGTACGTTTTTTCTCCAAAGGCTGAAAAAGAACAAACCCCAGAGCTCATTAATAGCTGCATGAATTGTTCTTTTCACAACTCTAATCCATAGACGGAAAAAAAATCCTCTGTCCAAAATTGTTTTATATAGTCATTCTTCAGTTTTCCTTTACTCAAAGAAAAGCCCATGGTTTCCTTGCAAATGTTGCCATAAAATACATAGGGCCACTAAATGGGAATTTGTAAAAGAAATGATAAAACAATCTATTGTATTCAGACAGAGGAGGCCTGAGTATATTCATTTTTTTTATTGCTTTTCTTCCCTGCAAATCAGTCTTGCTCTGGCATTATCTCTTCTCCAGATATTANTACTTAAGGCCATATGAGGTAAGAATACTGTAAGTTTGCTAAGAAAATGAGTTTCATTTCTTCAATCAACTTTCTGCTATTATCTCACTGTGATGAATGACCTCATTTTCTGTTCTATTTATTTGTTGGGGTGTGAGGGGAGAGGAAGTAAAAGATTTATCTAACTGTAAATGGTTAGGGTCAGAATGATAAACTTCCAGAATGGGGTGTAAAAAAGAAAACAAAACAACAATCAAGGAGAAATTCTCTTCCAGAAACAAAAAGTATGGAAGTCATTTTTCTGACAAAGAAGATAAGATTTTGCAGATGAACAAGGTCATGGTCTATTTCTTAAGGTCTTGTATATGTTATTTCAGAACTCTGAGATCATGAGGTATGTTCATAAACTGTTAAGTAGAAACAACTTATCAAGTTAAGTAGACTTTTAAAAAGGTGAATCCCGCTGACTATTTACTGAATAGATACTTTTTTGTTAATCTTCAACTCCCTAAAACTTGTCTCTATTATGTTGATAAAATAACACAACAAAGCAGCACAAAAACAAACCCAAGAGAAGCCTGAATATTACTGAGATAGATCAAAATTATTGTGAAATGACCTGTATTCCATGCCAAAATTGGACTTCCTGGCTCGTTTTAGACAGTGTATCGCTATTTGTAGGTATGCAAAAAGGTATTCTTCATATTCTTCATTTATTCATATTCTTCCTTTCCACTTAAAATTACCATTGAGACTGTTCCAGAGAAGAGTACATTTTTTCCTTACTTGGTTTAATTTGACTGGGGCTTCTTTGTACTGTCTTGTGCTGATTGATTAATGATATTCTTATGTGTAGGAAATGCAGTCCAAACTCCGTGAGATGTCTGGGCATTCATTTTTCCTGGAGAATTCACACATGTTGTGCTGCCCTTACAGTGGGGGATGATACATGCAATTCACACAAGCTACGCATTGCAAGGTTTATCTTCTTTACTTTTCCTGAACTGAACTGTTTTAGGCAGTTTGAGAAGTAGACAAAAATCTGTTACATTACGTTGCATGTAAGGATGAAGGTACATATGAGACTGCACTAGAGAAGCATGAAATTTCAGAGTTTTGGATCAGATCAAAAAGCAGAGAGAAGTCACTATTTTTGAATTAGTAGATCTTTTTACAAAGTTTTCCTTAAATTTTACTGTAGAATTTTAAAAAACGTTGATGCCAAATTAGGGTATAAAGTACTGGTAATTATTACACAGATAATATAACACTGGTAAATATTACACAGATTAAATATGTGCCATTGTGAGGTAGGAAATGAAGAGGTATTAAAGCATTTATTTGTTCTAACACTTTAGCAAAAATTAGAGAATGCAGCAAGCTTTCTTCTGATAGCATATCATTAGTTTACAAAGATGTGATCACTTCCAATATCAGCATTTACCAGATTTAACAGTAACATTAAATGTTACTAATCAAACTACTTCTTTGCAGACTTCCACTTACTTTTCCAAAAATTACCTCGGTTTTCAACCTTAAAATGTTTTTCTAGTGCAAAGATAAAAATAATACTCTACTTATGATCTGTCTGAACAAACACAATACAAAGGTGTTTCTCATGCTTCAAGAATTTTTTCTGAAATTATTTTGCATGAATCACTCAAAGACTTAGGTCTTCAGCCTTTGCCCTTGCATGTATGTGCTGATATAGCACAGCTATAGCCTGCATTTTTTAAAATTAGCTTGGGAATAAAGTTAGAAACATATGTCTGAGCTACCTAAAGGATTTTCTAAGCAAATCTCACTTGCCTATCATTTCAGTGATTATTTTAGTATATTTTGAGAATTTTACACTACTCTTACTCTGTAAAACCATAAATAAAATAACCAAATTATAGAGTCTTGTCATTGCAGGCAATCGTTGTTTCATACAGTACAAAGCTGTGTTTGAATAGGTTTGTGGCTTTTTTTTTTTTTTTTTCATTTGGCATAGTTTATTTTAGAAAGGAATCCATTTTGAACTGAATACCTCAAGAAAGATTGGAATATTTACGTTGACAGCTTGTTTTGGGTCAAACACCCCCTTTCTTTAAGCTTGTGTCTGCTTCGAATTGTGCAATTTCATCTTTCAGGTGAATCTTGTTGTTGGGCAGTGTAATTTGAAGAATTCCTTTTACCTGACAATTTCTCCATAACTAGAAAATCAGATGCTTTACTCAACACCCTGTAGTCCTAAAAGAAGGAGGAGGATATAGAATTAATTTTTGTATCAATATTTTTGTGTTAAAAAATGTGTGAACACAAAGTTTGAAGATAGGCATTAGAGAAGTCAGAATATTCACTGCTCAGCGCCTTTTTCGTGCAACAGTAACACCAGTAGCTTTTCAATGAGGTTTTCAGCAGCACAGCTGTTCTTAACATTTTTAAGCTGGGAGCAGCATAGCAGACTTGTATAACGACACTGAAGATCAGAAGCGCATCCTGTACCAAACATTTTAGGAATCTCATTACATGGCAATTGAAGACATAGCAGCTGCATACTGAAACAGATGTGCTTACCAGTCTGAATAGTCTTGATCTTCTCCAATGGAAAAGCTGGGACAGCAACAACCTGTTGTGCTGCAGAATGTAAAGACGTGAAATTTCTTGGCAACATTTAAATTTTTTTATTATAGCGTTAAAGGCACTATTGCAGATCCCTGTTCACAATGCCCAGGTCAAGACAGTATGGAAGGGCCTGTTCATGAATGCAAAACTTGCTACCAATAACTTCTTTGGACCTGTTGTGGGATATCTCCAGTGTTTTTGCCAACTGTGGTACTCTGGCACTGAGTTATGAAGTGTCTTTCATCCATGGAAACAAGGCAGGACACGGTCCTCGTTGTCCTTATTAACTGCTGTGCTACATCCTGCTAATGCTCTAGGTTCTGCGGTCCTCTCCAAAAATCCCTAATCCATGATGTAAAGGTATGCACACGTATTATTTGATAGCTTAATGTTGACAAAGTCCATGTGAAGGACATGATTTGAAAGGGAAAACAAAACTATTTGCCAACCTCATGCAGTCTGATATAATGGAGGTTTTGTCCAGTATTTGTTATGGCTGGTAATGAGTATGCAGGCCACCCAAAAGTGTCTGAATGTATTTGCAACTCTCAACAGTAGTTCAAAGTGTTTGCCACCTGATAGGAAGAAATCATATAGAAGGAAATTCCTTGTTCCCTTTTGCTGAGTAAAAATATTTCTTGTGCTGACCTCTTCCCAGTGACACGTTAATCTTTCCCCTGCTGTGAAACTACACTAGATCTCATTAGCAAGGTGGAAGAAATTTAGCTCATAGATATTCAGAAATGTGATGAAATTAGTGAGCTTAAGAGAATAATCAGCAGTCCTAGGTGCAAACTTTCTTAAAGTACAAATCAACATAGCATTAAAAAATGACACAGAATTTATTTTTTGAAATATTTTTAACAGAACTGAAGGCATGAATAAGTGAGGCTGGCACCTTTCACTTTCCATGTCACTGGATTGAATCCGATTCAGGTTAGGTGTGAGAATTCTGTTATCACAGTGGCTGTGCATGGCCTTTATTGAACAACTTGTTCATAGTTGAGGCACAGTGGTAATTAGTGATACAGTTCTTACCAACATCCTTAGTGGAACTGTTTCTTGAGCAGGAAAGTCAAACAGTGAATGTAGAAAAGGAATGAGTTACACTTACCTCTAGAGTTTGTCCCTCCGAGCCATTGTTCTTGTAGGTGAATTGTTTTCTTGTACTTGTTAATAGACATAAATACTATCTTTCCAATCCTGTAAGTTTTATTGTGCTAATGGAAATAAATGCCCTTACTGTAAAATACAGTGAAAGGTAGATTTATTTCAATACCTCCAATCTTGTCTATTAAAGATTGTTTTAAGGACATACCTTGTGTTATGTTACAAATACTAGGTTAAGCAAAAATTACTTGCAAGCAAATAATTCTTAATTTATTTATAAATAAATATTGTGATTTTTTTTTGAATACCAGTTGCCCATCTATATTGTGTTTTTACCTAATAGCTTGAAAGATTCTACAGAACTTTAGTGGATGTCAATGGGAGCTGAGTCTTTACTGACCTTAGCAGAAACAAAAAGCTGACCTGAATAGCTATTAAATGCTTCAGGTTCCTTTAGAATGCTTTGCCAGGGAAGTCAAATCAGGTGAGCTCTGTGTTGCTGTTGTTTGCCCTTGCAAATCCTGTAGTTGTGTTACCAGAAGATTCTGTCTTCCTTCTTCAAGAGAGTTTGAAATTTTTTGCCTGAAGAAGTAATTGGAGCCATATTTTACTCAGCTATTTCTCTAATGGTGAGGCAGACATAATCTCCTGTGGATTACTTGCATTTGCTTCACTTTGTAGTATGTATATTTGATAGAATGACCCTGTCATTCCATCATTTTCTGTCTTTGGGCAGTGAATCCACTCACAATTTATCAGTACAGAGGGGTTGCATATCCATTACTGCTTCTGTTAAATACTTGCTGATTGACATTACATTTTGTCTTGAAGTAAGTTTTCTTAATAGAGCAGAGAATATTTCTCTGGGAAGACAGAGAATCAGCTTCAAGAGTGGAAAACAGCATGTGATGGCATCCTGTTGTAAAGAGAGATTCTGTCAAGATTACAGCTATGAAATATAAAAACAAAACCAAAAAAGGGTTTTGCTCTTTCAAGGTGCCTTTTAGGTTTATATAATCTTTGATTTACTTTATATTGTGATATAGAATGGTATATACATGTATGTATATAGGTCCTGAAGTTGTGTCAGGGGAGGTTTAGTTTGGATATTAGAAAAAAGATCTTCACCCAGGGGGTGGTCACAGTACTGGAACAGGCTCCCCAGGAAAGTGGTCATGGCACCGAGCCTGACAGAATTCAAAATTATTTGGACAACACTGTCAGCACATGGTGTGGCTCCTGGGGATTGTCCTGAGCAGGGCAGGAGTTGGACCCAATGATCCTGATGGGTCCCCTGCAACTCAGCATATTCTGTGATTCTGAGATTCTACACAAATATATATGTATATAATCTCAGACTCAGTTGCTGATAGCTGTTTATTTACAGCTTTCATACTCCACTCACATTCTAAAATAAGCAGGCAAATTTTTCTGTATTTCTGTGCATGTGCAAATTTAGGGCTTTTTGTGGGAGCATTTTTTTCCTGGGGGGTTTTGTTGTGGAGTTTGTGGTTTATTTTAGAGCTAGAGAAGGACTCTGCTTCACCCAACATTTGGCCAGACTGTTTCTAACTGAATCTGGTATAAATTGAAATATATCTAAATTGTAGCAGGATGTTTTCACTGGTTTGCTGGCTTTTTACAGGTTTTGTAACCTCTTCCTTATTTTCTATACTTAAAAAAGAAAATCAGGTTCAGATATTGTAAATTTTAATTAACCTATACATAGTTCTTTAAGACCAAAACCCACAAAAAACTGCAGAACACAGCCACTAGCAAAATAAACTTCCACTGAAAACTTGGCCTTGGCTTATGCTCTACAGTGGTTGATACTGAAAGTCTTCTAACACAAAAGCTATGTTTCAATGGGGATCAAAATGAGCTTTTTGATATGTATTCAGAAGACCTATATAAATGTTATCTAGATTTCTGTGCTTAGTGTTTTCTTTCTGGATTGGAGTCTCTGAGCACCTGGACTGTAGAAAATAGAAGGCAGAGGGGGTCAGATGATGAGTGGTGTCCCTCTGGGCTCTGTCTTAGGACTGGTGCTCTTTGATACCTTCACCAATAACAGACAGTGGGATCGAGTGCACCCTCAGCAAGTTTGCACATGACACGAAGCTGAGCAGTGCAGTTGGCACAGCAGAATAATGGGATGCTGTCCAGAGAGACCTGGACAAACTTGAGAACCTCGTGAAGTTCAACAAGTCCAAGTGCAAAGTACTGCACATGGGTTGAGGCAATCCCAGACATGAGCACAGACTGGGAGAAGAACTCTTGGAAAGCAGCGCTGATGAGAAGGACTCGGGGATGCTGGTGGATGAAAAACTGGATGTGAGCCAGCAGTATGCACTTACAGTCCAGACAACCAACCACATCCTGGGCTACATCAAAAGCAGTGTGGCCAGCAGGTCAAGGGAAGTGGTTCCCCCACTCCACTCTGGTGAGATCCCACCTGGAGTGCTGCATCCAGCTCTGGCATCCTCAACACAAGAAGGACATGGACCTTTTAGAGTGGTTTCAATGAAGGGGAAAAAAGGTGATCAGAGGACTGGAGCACCTCTCCAGTGAAGGCAGTTTGAGAGAGTTGGTGTTGTTCAGGAGACCTTCAGGGAGCATTCCAATGCATATAAAGGGCTTATAAAAAACAAGGAGAGTGACTTTTTACATGGGCGTGTTGTAATAAATAAAACAAGGGGGAGTGGTTTTAAACTAAAAGAGGGATGATTTAGATTAGATGTTAGGAAGAAATTCTCTGTGATGGTGAGGTACTGGAACAGGTTGCCCGGAGATGTTCTGGATACCCAACGGCAGGAGGTTTGGAATTAGATGATCTTTAAGCACCCTTCCAACCCAATCCAATCTATGATTCTATGGTATGAGCCACCTGTATATGTGCCACTGGACCTCTCCCACCTTGGAAGAACCACATCTTTTGATGTAGAGAGTTTTCTTATTTTACTATTTGAAATGTGTTCTCAAAAAGATGTAGGAAAATTGTGCAGATGAAGAGAATATAAATTTTTCATTAACTTTGAAGCAGCTGGTCCCAGATGCTCTTTAGGGAATATCTTATTTTTAATTCACTGAACTCCAGTCTAAGACTTAAAAACCCTGCAAAATTAATCAGAGTTTACAGTACTGAATCCAGAAATATTCCTTTTGGGACCAAAATCTGAGTATCACATTTATGGCTTTGGGTGTGGCAGAAGTGTCAGTGACAAATATTTTGAACTACATTCAGTCTTCAAAGCTGAAAAGACACAGTCCTTAAGGAGTGAATTTATTGCTCTATGTGAAAATACCTAGAAAATATATAAATTGAAGTGTATAATCTGGTTTTAGTTAATATTATTGAACTGTGGCAAGAAATCTTATTAAAACATTGAAAAAACACTTAAGAATAGATAGGTCTCAGCAATCTCTTAATCCAAAAAATCTCATTTTCACCGGCATATTTCAAATAGTATAAATAACTTGCTTTAAAGTCTTTTTAAAGAGATAGTGTCTTTAAAGAGATAGCTTTATATATCAAAGAACCCCATAGAAAATTCCAGATATTCCTATCTCTTAAGAAAGAGCAAAAACTCAGTGGGAAAAAAATTACAAAAGGTGATTTGAGATATAGCTAATGTCTGGATAAGAAGGTACAATTAACTATTATTCTGGAGATATTAGTATGTCCTTCGAGACAGCTTATCTGCATATCTGCTGTTCTCTTTTCCCCTTATATTCCTCCCCCATTTGTATTCTGAGCAGAGTTATTCCAGCTTCATCCTTAAAATTTATTTTGAAGAGCAGAGTAATCTGTGCTGGCCCCCTTTGTGATACAGTTCCTCTTCCATGCTGGTTGAACGGCAGGAATTGGGAATGAGGTTAGGGCAGAAAATAAATCTGAACTGAACCTTAACTTTTCTAATGAAAGTCAATGTTGCAATCCCCTGCAGGGCAGGTTAGGGAATTGGAAAAGCACAGGAATCTACATTAAAGTACTTTTGGCATTCCTGATATGTTCAGTGTCCTCCCTTCTTCCTCAAGGAATCAGGAGTATTGCCTCCTGATTCCTGACAGCTGTTAGTCAGGACCTCACTGGGCTCCATTTTAGAATATGGGAAATGGTACTGGATAGAATTAACTCTCATGCAGTTAAGAATGCATTTATTATTTCTTTTTTTAATTAAATTTGCATCTTCATTGTAGGACCTTTTCTTGAGGTCTCTGAGCTGCCATCATTACTGACATTGAGAAATATTGGATCTCTAATCCTATAAATAGCTTAATGACTCCCATGTGTAAAGTTGGTTTGTGCACATGTGTTGGAAAGCCTTCAGCCCTGGCTGAATTCCGTGTTCATTCATTCTGGATGTAATTAACATGACTCATCAACATTTCCTGATTATGGATCTCTTCTTCAAATTAGGCTTCTTGTGCTGAAATCCAAGCAACAACCTCTAAAGCAAATCAAAGAAGGAGATTTTTTAACCACTTCAATTCACAGGTTACAAAATATTCATCCCAGGGGGCTCACCTGGACCTTCCATGCTGTGGCCAAAAAGAGGGAGAGATGTGTCACTGTCTAATGCCAAAGGGAAGTTAAAGACCTGAACTTGGTTTCTTGTAGAAGAATATAAATATTGATGCAAAGGATCTTACTGTTAATTGTTACAACATACACACATGCATTATATAATTACAAACTTGCCAGGTTCTGTAAAGTTTTTTTAATATCTACAGGTTTTTTTATCTGTTTATAAACACAATTTAGGTAATAGCATGCAGCTTTTTCCCATAAATTCCCACGTATCCACACTGGACCTTCTGATGAAGTCTAATCATCATAGTCTTGTCTACTTATACTTTCATTCCATTTAAAAAATTCATTAGTACTGTCAGCTAGATTATAAATATTAAAGTAATAATTTTCAATAGAATTGAAACAGACTTTCCAGAGATCAGTATTTTTATTATCAATTTTTACTTTAAAAATTAATTCTAATGTTGCAGTGCTTAAGAAAATAGTATAATCATTAATTATTGCAATCCAAAACAAAATATTGCTAAAACTAAAGGTAAATTTTTAGTTAAAGACTATACATGCATAATCTTATGTAAATATGGCTCTTTCAGCTTCAGAATTGTTGCATAAATTTAAATTGTAGCTAACAGGGGAATATATTTTGGGTAATTCTGGGTTCTAAATTGATCAGAATTTTGTTTTGGGGAATGGGATTTTTTATCCTTAGTTTTAGATATGGTTAAGGCTCAAAGTGGTTTACACAACCTGCAGGAAGAATAAATGTCACCTTTGAGGAAAGGTGAATTAAAAGTTCTTTAAGTCTCCCACTGTTTATTGACAACATTAGTGGATCTGGGATGGATTTGCATCTTTTCAAGGTCATGGCTGTGGTAGTTTAGCTTCATGATAGTATTCCAAACAATCCTATGAAAAGGTACAGTAGAGAACTTAGCTGTTGATTCAAACATATTACCCATTATTGAGTGCCTATTAGGACTGTTTATAAGGCGTAATAAATTTAACTTGTAGCAAGCTGAAAGGAAAAAGCCCCAGGGGATATCAACAGAAAGTGCAGGCTGGAAAGGAAGTGACTCAGGATACTTTGAAGAAAGTGAAGAGTATAAATGAGAAAAGGCTTGTTCTTAAACATTTGATCTGCTAAATGCTTTTTCTCTGTAGCTATTTTTTTTTTCCATGTTTCCATTTCTAGTATATTCCATAGTCTGGAAACATCTCAGAGGATATGAAGTCTTCCACACAAGGTGTTCTTGGACTTAAACTAGTATTAGTTCTATTAATTGAAATGAATACTTGGAATTTACTTTAAATATTTTTATTCTTTTTCCAAACTGCTACCATATTTTCCTTCATGGGGAACATCCTCAAGCAAGCCAATTTCAAGGCACTGATACATGGCACTAGTTTTAGGTGGAAGTTGAATATGTAATTTATTCCTGCAGCCAGTCCAAGATTTTGATGATTTTTCGATCTCTCAAACTGCAGAGCAAACTCTCTTTGCTTGCAGAACCAGAAGAGAGGTTGAAAGTTACTTTTCATCTGCTGTGTTAGTTGGCATAAAATTTAGCGAGAGAAGTACAAGGTAATAGAAACATGCTGAAAAAACTTCATCATGTGTTAATGATTAAATTGCTGCCTTGCATTTTACATCATTTAACCCAGATATTTCTATTTCAGTTCTCTATTTACAGGATTGGGGTTGTGGGTATAAAGGGTGAGCTTCTAAAGATAGAGAACAAATAGAGATTTTCTAAGATCAAGAGAATAATGTAGTCTTTAGACAAGGATAACTAGTAGGCAGCATGTGTTTCTGATGTTCATGTTTTCCCCAGAAATTACTTCAAGTGACCTATTTGTCATGGAATTTTAACTTAACTAGTTATACTTCAAATTTTAAAAAATGATAGATAAACATTAATTGTATTTTATCACCCTACTATATCACCGTCTTATTTTGATTAGCTAAACACCAAATGATTAGCAGAAGTAATGTCTTTTTTATCACCTGATTGAAAATATGCAGTTCTTAAAGTGTCAGATTCATTCTACAGGCACTCAGATTTCTGCCTGGATGTCCACAGCAGTCTGTATTTCAGCAAGGTGGACATAGATATGTTCCAGCTCAGCCCATTTGGCATTCTTGCATGAGTCATCTCTGCTTTCCTTAGTTAATCCCTTTCTTCTTGCTCAGAGTAGGTCCTGCATATCAATAAATAAACGAGGTTCTCAGAAAAAAACTAGCTAACTGCTTTCCTTGAAATGAGTAATTGGAAGAACAGGATGTAGTGGGGATGCTTTTTGGGAGATTGCTGTTTACTCATTCAGGAAGTTGAAAAGTTGTGATTTATCCCAGCCTAACCAGCTAAGCTCAACGAAATGCAGAAAGTTTGTGGTTGGAAAGTAATCTTGGACTCTGGAAGTAATCTTGTCCAACTCCTGATCAGACAGGGTCATCTAGAACCATTTGCTCAGGATCATGTCCTTTTGGGCCAGTGGTAATAGCATACACCCAGAGGAGCTGGAGGTTCCTGTTTGACTGTTTGACATCTCTGGCAGTCCAGCTCCAACAAATAATGGTCCCAACACAGGCTCAGACCTGGGTCAAACACAGTGTCAGATGTCACCCTCCAAAACAACTTTTATTTTCATTTGCTTTCTAATTTAGGTGGTCCACCTAAGCTTCCAGTGGTGCATTGATCACATCACCCCAGGCCAACAGCTTTGACTCTGTGTCTGAAGCCAATTAGCTGATATCTGGGTTGCTATCATCCTAACTATTTTACACAAATATAAATTAAGTTTTTTTGAGCTGCCTTATTTCCTTTCTGTGCATGCCTAAATGCTCAGAGGCAGTCCAGAGGTTTTGGGTTCTCTGTTCTTGGTTATCTCAGCAAATAAAAGAATCATCTAATGAGTTAGAGATGAGCTGATGTAATCTACATCTCTCTTATCTGTGTGGTGCTTTCAGGCAGGTTTTGCTCCTAAATAAACAACTGAAAAACCCAGGGAGAAATGCACTGGAAAACTTGGTTTTTTTCAACTGAGTGTTGCTATGAATGACCTTTCTAAAGTAAAAAAATTTAAACATCAGATTTTGTAGATTAATTGGCAAAGACCAAATAAATAATGAAGGATCCCTAAAGAGAGTGAGTAATTTTCAAAAGCAATGTACTTAATGACAGTATGTTTTCAATGATAAATTCTGGGGGTTTGTGGCTTTGGGGACTGGCAAATTTTACATATTTTATATAACCTCATTGTGTATTCCAACACACTCATTTGTATTTAGAACTTCATGTTTATCCATGCTTTTGTTAATACATATATTCTGAACATCAGCTGTGTTGACTGATCTTTTTCAGCCAAACAANATTAAATCAAATTTCTACTTTGATTTAGCCAGAACATATATAATATGAGCAAAAATCCCTCCAGTTTTCTTTTAAGTCTTTTTATATATTGGAAGGCCACAATAAGGACTCTCCAGAGCCTTGTCTGCTCCAGCTTAACAACCCCAGTTCTCTCAGCCTGTCTTCACAGGAGACTTTTGTGAGCCTCTGATCGTCTTGGTGGCCTTCCTCTGGACATGCTCCAACAGGTCCATGTCTTTACAGTGGTGAGGACCCCAAACCCAGACATGGTACTCCAGAATCTCACAGGAGCAGAGAACAGGGGTTGAATCACCTCCCTTGCCTCCTGGCCGCGCTCTTTTTGTAAAGACTAGCATACAAGTGGCTTTCTGGGTCACAAGACATCTCATTCCCACCTTTTGTTCTACCACTATCCCCAAGAACGTCTCCAAAAATCTGTTCCTGGTAAATTCACCACCCAGTCTGCATTGACATCAGGCAATGCCTTGACCCAGGTGCAGGACCTTGTCCCTTCCCTCAAGCATATGGTATCTTAATAGCATATTCCCTAAGGAAACAAGTGATTCTCCTTTCGTTTCCATCTCAAGTTTCCTTGAAAAAAATTCTGAAAGAACTTTGGGAATTTATCACAATTCCAAGTATGGACCTCTCATAAAAGCCCTTGACCTTTAATTCACTCTGATTTCTCTCCGGACACAATTCCTAAGATATGTCGTTAAAACAGACAGTAAACTACAAATCCTATTTCATGAAATAATTGAGTGTAACAGTCAATTAAGAAAGAACTGAGATGAGTATCTTTAAAACCTTTAAAATCAAGTATAGTGATGTCAGTAAGCACCTAGGCTAAGCATTTCAATTAGCAACTGATTTCCTATATGCCAGCAGGTGTATGTCAGAATTCTTTTTTTAAATCAGTATCAGCTTTGACCTTTATGGAGCATTCTTTTTTGTCCAAATTGCCACTTCTGTTAGGAGCCAAAATACTTCCAAAGAGAAATCTTTTGACATAAATTATTTTTCTTCATTACCAGATGTCTGTAGTCAACTACATTAATCCATTGTTCTCCAGATTTTAACATTCTAGCAAAACAAGGAGTTTTCACATAAAAATACTTATTTGTCAGGTTGCCATAGAAAATATTCTCTGTTCTACCTACAGAAATCTGAACATTTCTTAATATTTTTCAGATATTTTTGAAAATCTATCTAAGTGTTAATAAACCACATTAAAAATATTTTGTACCTTGAAGTCAATTGGAATTTGCTAGGTGAAGGCTTTCAATCTGAAGTACAAAGAAATATTTAATGAAGCGGTGATTTTTTTCTGTATGGTGGTGAGGGAGTACATGTCAGGTTTGCAAATTAAAGTCCAATTCCCTATCCAGAAGCACAGCTCAAGTCAAGAAGGATG
>VZTN01010337.1:4790-23458 GCA_013400515.1 Erpornis zantholeuca
ACCCCAAAGCTGTATGCTGTAATCTAGGTGGGGTCTCGTGAGAGGGGAGCAGAGAGGGAGAATCCCCTCCCTTGACTTGCTGGTCACACTGCTTTTGATGCAGCCCAGGGTATAATTGGCCTTCTCCTGTTTCTCTCTTTGTTTCTATTTCTTTTGTTTATTATCCAGCATTTGATAGGGAAACCATATCACACAAAATTCAGTATTTTATTCACTTGGCCACAACCTCAGGAGTCATCTCCTTTTGCCTCCTATAAGAAGGCAATATTCCTCCACCTCTGCTAGCCCAGTTGCCAAGTGCAGCTCTTATCATTTATCATCAGTAAGGGAGGCAGTTGAAGGATTTTTTCTTAATGAGGAGAAAACTAGGAGAAAACTTTTTCAGGAGGAGGAAACTAGGGGTCAAGTCTCCTCAAGTTAGCAGATGAAGATGGGTAGCCAAATCCTTTGAAAGATAAAAATAGAGATTTTCAATCTGTATCTTGCTTCAGGCATTACAAGTGCAGAGAAATGTCAAGACCATGTCAGAGAGGCCTTTCAGTATAGATGGTGGTTTCAGAAAGAAAAGACCATTCCTCACTGTCATTAACTGGAGACATTTTCCACCTTAAACTGGTTGCTTATCTCATTTATTCTGTACCAGATTGCAGGGAAGGGATGTTAATGTGGGTGTTAGGGCACGTCTCTAGGCTTGTGTGTATGCTGCTGTACTTTTGTAAGCTGCTGGTGAATCAGTGTTTGGCTGTATTAGGACAGTGGCATGCCCAGAAGCTTTATAAATGGTTTCTGAAAAAGATTTGAAGTGCTATTTAGCCCTCAGCCAGGAGTAAATTCCATATTATTTGTCTGATACCACAGTGTGGGCTCCCTATACCAGGAACTACTTCTGTATTGTCTCTCTTCCTGATACGCTCCAGGTGCCAGCACAGTAGCAATATTACTCAGTGAGTTTCACAGGGAGACTGTATCCCACTTACAACCTAATTTAAGATTAATGGAAGAAAGTAGTGCCTCCTGCCCAAATGGGAGGACAGAATCACCTGAAAGATAGCAAAATCATAGCTCATGCAGGACATTGACCAAACAGGCTATCAGAGCCAGCCAGGAGGAGATAATGGAGAAAAGAAAGGTCTGTGACCTTGCTGGGCACACAGACTCTGAGCTAGCACTGACCTGAGCAGACAGTCCAGATGGTGCGAAGGTGCAGGTCAGTGCTGCACAGAGATAACCAGCTTGGCTCTGGAAGCTATTTCACATTATTTTTCGTGTGGCATCCTACCTGAGCCACCTGTACAGGTCAAGGACTGAGCTAACTTCTTGGAAATGGCTTAGGTATTTTCACATTGCATTTCACAGGTCATAAAGGCAGAAGATTGAAATTGTACTGGGTACATCACCACTCACTCCTAGTACAGATACTAGACCTAGCTGTGACCAAGAGCTGATTTCATCAAGTACTTCCCTGCTGAGAGATGCTCAAACCAGTCTGGATTCAATCCTGTGCCATGTGCTCCAGGATGCCTCTACTAAAGCAGGGAGGTTGAGCCAGGTCACCCACTGTCTCCCCTTCCAACCTGAACCATCTCCTGCGATTTCAAAAGACAAGGTTGTTGGGTTTTTGTTGATGTTGTATTTTATGTAAAAAAACCTTCAGAATTTGGGATTTCCCTTTAATGATCAATTTCAATTCATGTAGATTTTGAAGAGTTCTGCTCTTGAACGTCACATTGATGTGTAAAAAACTCATTTGACATTGTCCATTCTTCCTTAAGGGCCATATGGCAATTTGTAGGAAAAGGGGAATGAATGTTAGGGTAAGTTAACTGAGTAGTGGAGTTGTAATCACAGAAATCCTGTCAGCTGTAGTGTTATGACCCTTGATTAATCTTAGTAGCAGAAAGAAAATAAGTACTAATGAGTTTGTTTATTAGCATTCATAGAATTTTATAGTTGCACTTTATTCTTGGAGTGTTAATTTCTATCTGTGATTAATCCCTCTCATGCTGAAAAGTTTTCACTGGCGGCTATGTCTTTAAGACTTTGTGTTGATTCACATGTAATTTAAGTTGACAAGAACTCCAGCAGTATAAAAGGGAACAAAGAGCTTAGTTTCAGTGCCTAATTGAGTTGTGGCTTCTGTATGGCTGATGCAGGACTGACTGGATGTACTTTGATGGTAATATTAAGTCTCGCCACTCCCTGAGTGAGGATTGAAGTAATTAGCAGGGCTTAGTGCCAGAAGGCAGCGCAATTCACCATGATCGAACCTAATTCAAGATTTATGGAGTGAGAATTTCAGTTATTTCTGGATTTTTAGACTACTAGCTTTTCTGTTTTGAAGGCATTCTGACAACCTGTTTACTTTCATATATGTCTTCTATTTAATATATGCAGTTTCTAGTTGGATTCCTAACTGAGACCTCTAAAAGCCTTTATATTGCAGTTTGAGGAGGAACTCCAAAGTTCCAGTTATCTGTTCATTGAAATGGATGCTGTGATTTTAAGTTCCTTTCCATGATGGCAAGGAAAAGTAGACACAGCAACACCCATTCTTGGAAAGACTCTTTTCTCCCTCTCTTTATTCCCTATTACAGTGTATGCTGTGTAATTTTTCACAGCAATTTAAAAGTACTTCTCATAGCTGCCAGAGCTAGGAGGAATGACTGGGCAAAGCCTCTTGGCTAAACTGCAGGTCAAAAAGATTTATGTGCACTGAAGTCTATACTGGAGCCCATAGAGTGCTGACTGTGCCCTAGCAGAAGGGTGGCACTGCTCATTTCAGCTTAGTGGCATCCAGAATTCCTGCTCCAGGGGACCTCTGATGCTTGTGTGTCAACCAAATGAAGATGCGAAATTCTGCAGTTTCCCACTAAAATGTTTTTGCACAGCATACAGTTCTGGAAATGACAAAAAACTTTTATCCAAGCACTTTATTTTGTCATTTGTAATACAATTATATAGATTAATAAAATAAGGAGGACTTCAATATTTTTCCAAAGGTCAAAAGAAATTGAAATTATGCCTTTACACTTTGTAAAACCATACTGTTTGTTCATTTTATTTGTTGAAAGAATGAATGAGGTCAATATATTTAATAAAACATTTTTCTTTTGTTGAAGCATCAGAAACATAAGGACTACATCCTGAAAAGGATGAAGATGGAAAGCTTTGCTTAAATGTTTCTGTGGTCAGAGAATGAAAATGAAGGCAGCATTTTACCCATTTATTTGTGAGGTTATTTTCCTAGTAGCCACAAATGATTTTCCTTCCACATACTCATATAGGTAACTATTCAAACATACAACTAAAAGTGACTGTATGAAAATCAATGTGCATATCTTTCACGGATATTAAAGGAATTTCCATCATCCACGGATTTGGGATTGTTTGTGTGATAATCTTCCCACCAGTCAGATGTGCACGTGCATTGCTGGGCAATTTTCAGATTTGAGACAGCAGCAAGTTTAGGCTTTGTACTAGTGGGAATTGGGAAATATTCCTTTGGCTCATCTTTGAGAGCATGTCTTGATGTAGAGTTATTTTCTTAGACTCCAATATCTAAATTGTGAAAGATGCTTCAGGCCAGGACATCCTAATGTGTAAAGTGCAAAAGCTTTTATTTATTTAACATGAGACAGTGTTAATAGCATTTAGCTCAGAACAAGAAGGGAGTGGAAAAGACTGCAGGGAATCCATACAGTTGTGGGTTGCTCTGCAGAGGAACCCCTCTGTCTTCCCTCTTTAAAGAGTTGAAGTGTACATCCCATTATTTGGTTGACCAGCTAGGATTTTTAGTGTGGAACAGCTCATCAGGAGCTCACTGTGAGGCTCTGGCTTGGATTAGCTCACATAGAGCAAGTATGGGAGTATCCTTATGAGAACTTGTCAGGACTATAGCAATTTGGAAAAGTTTTCAGTGAAATGAAATATACCTATTAGAAAAGAAAAAACTTATGCAAGTCCAAGATGAATTTTCCAGTCCAAGATGAAGAGAAAAACCTATGCCATTAAGTAGAAATTTCTTTTTAGTTGGCCCAAATCATGCAGAGCAAGCTGTGAACACTGGTCTGCAGCACTCAGACTGAGTATCCTATTCAGCAGTTATTTTGGGAATATTCCTTCTTTCTCTTTCTTTCAGTAAAAGTTTCAGTTTTTCAAAATTCATATGACTAGAGAGCATGCCCTGCCTTCTCTGCTGCCACCACCTAAAGGCATTTGGTCTCTTTCGCCCAGCTGACTGTAAATCTTAGTCCTAATGGTTCCCTCTCTGAAATGTGTTAAGTAATTACAGGGATTTTGTACTCCATTATGGAGCCAATGACCCAGATTCAACTGACCTGACTTTTGCCTTCAATCTTAGGATTACTTATTCCACAGTTATGATTCCCTCAAAAGCTAGTGCAAAGGGAAGACTGCTTCCAAAGAATAGTTAAACCTATACAGAACCAGTTACCACCAAGGGAGCCTCTTTTTGTTAGCACAGAGAAAGCCTGGGCCTTGGCTTTAGGTGAGAGTGCTTACTTTTAGATATCAAAATCTAAATGAGTTCTCTACCAAACCAAGCTTTCCCAAGAGTGGTAAAACCTTTTAAAGCAGCAGAGAAACGTGTTGCAGGACAAGTAAGTAGCACATTAATTTAAGTTAAGGCTGGAGATCAAGTTAGCTGATTTAATCTGCCTTCTGAGTAGTTGGTGTGTATACTAAGCATAGTAATCTATTAAATAGCCTTGTTACATGACTAGAGATGGGAATTTGGGAGCTGATTTATACATGCTTATCAGGCAAAATGTTGAAATTAACATAAGGAGTTAATAAGGGCTTGTAGAGGATTTGCCAACTAACATTTCAAACATAGTTAGTGTACAGAACACTGCAGCATTTAAATCTTAGCACTTAGAGCCTTCTGACTGAGATGCTGCTCTCCTTGTCAGCTGTTGCCTTCCCTGAGGCTAGGGGGAAAGAAAAATTGAAGAAAAATATGGATGTATATAGGACCCAATACTGAATTTTCTCCAAATATTTATTAAAAAAAAAAAATTGTCCTGATTCTGTAATTTCCAGCCTGTGGCTTGTGCAGAATTGAAATAGATTTCAACACTGCTTTAAAAAAATCTTGCATTGAATTGTAGAAAGTTAAATTATGAAGAAATCTTTGATACTTCTTATATCTAATGAACAGATGATGTATTTAAAAATAGTTTTTTCATTAAATGGTTTTTACATTAATTTTTTTTGTAATGAACTAAGGGGTTTTTTTAAGAAGCCCAAACCTTAAATATTGTCTTGATTCTCTTTATTGTTAGTCAGAAAAAAAGATCACCTGCATATATCTCAGATGATTCTAGCACTGTTGGCCCACTGCTAGCTCTTAATAACATTCTTGGCTAACAGTATGAGGCAGTTCTGCAGTTCTTCTGTGCTCTGAGATGAAAAGAACAAAAGATCCTTAGTTATCTGTTTCTCATTCCTGCAGGTTTATATCCTTATGTAGAATTTCAGCATTTAGCTGGAATGTGCTTTTGTGCCTCTGTGTGTGAAATAAGATGAGCAAATCACACACTGTGTCTCAGCTCTGCTTCCTGCCTTTCCCTGGCTCCAGCATCCCTCCGACCCCGTGTATGAAAGGAGTCATCTTGCGTTTGTGTTGTGTGGATGTAATTAGTGCACTGAACTATGAAAGGCTGGGAGCTCATTTAAAATTAATTCTGTCAAAATAGCATTTCATTGGAGTGAGGAGATGGATTATTATATCTCAAAAAATCTTTAGCTGAAGTGAGAGAAAAAAAAATTCTAGCTGCATTCTTTTGTCTACAACAAAATGCTGCACCCTTCATTGACAAAGACTGTTGATTTAAACAGAACAACAAAATTTAAGATTTTATTCATCATGTCTTAGAGACATTGGTCTGCATCCTTAACACACTGAAATCAGTGCTAGAAGTCCCACTGTGAAGTATGCTTTGAAGAAAAAATAAATAGTCATGCTCATGCTAGATAAAAACATATTTATGTAATGAACCATCCCAAGAACTAATGGGATTTTAATGGGATTGACTTGCTATACCAGCTTTATACTGTCCCCTCTTCATGGGACGTGTGGTTTATTTTACAATTGGTAATATGTGTATGTGGGGCCTGGTATTCAAATGAAATCAGGACCTGCAACTGGATCCTGTAAAAGCAGCTTCACCTTCTCTACTGTGGCTTTCTTCCCAGCCATATATCATACAGCAAGAGCTGCTGGGTGCTGCAGGCTCTTGAAAACCCGGTCTTAATTGTGGGAGAATTTGGAAAAAAGATATGTTTGCAGAAGAGAGGCTGAGTAATCTCCATCGAAGCTGATGAGAAGTGCTCCTCCTCCTCTGCAGAGCAAGAGACCCAGACCATGGGTGGTGGAGCTCTAAGTGCACACTCATTCCATTTGAGTGAACATTGCAGCAGCAGCACATTTCTGTCTGTCCCAGCATGGCAGCTGGGAGAACGCTGAAATGTTTTGATATTCCTGTTGTCTCATTGTTTTTACAGACAAGGGTGAAACAGTCTTTATTTTTCTACTTTATCTGCAGGCAAAACCAGCAGGTGTATTTCAGAGGTGAACAATCTTTTTTATCATGTTTTTCCTGGTGTCTGTTTCTTCGACAACTCCCATCTCCTAAATGGATATGTGCTATCCATCACAGCCTTGCAGAGATGGGTGAGAGGTTCCATTATTCATTTGCCTCATTTTTAAATAGTATTATGGAAATGAGCAAGGTTTTTTTTTTTTTTTTNGCCTAGTCCTTAAACAAAATGGAAGCTGGGAATAAAAAGAGAGATAAGAGAGATTACTTCTTGCTCTGGTAATGTATGCTCCCTGGAGGCAGTGCCAACAGTCTGATCTTGCCAGATACACACTCCCTTCGCTGTGAGAAACTCTGTTTCTCAACACTTCAATAAGGTCTGAAGTTATAAAGCAGTTTGCAGTATCAGAGTACCTATCAACTTGTACTAATTTGCCACTTTTTTCCCATTTCTCAACCTTAATTTATAAGCTTGGAAATTTATTTTGTAAGAGAAAAACCACAAATAAGTTAAATATAGGACTAGATGTTTATTCTTTCCCTCTGTGCCAACCTCTTTTTCTTGCTTCTGTCAGACATTTTTGGGAGAGCTAAGCCTTTGTGCAAAGCTTTGTGCTCTTTCTACACCTGCTGGCATTTTCTGACCTTAAGTTCATGTGATTTTTCAGTGAAATAAGCAGTTCTCAGAAATATAATTTTGAAGGTATCAAGTGGGCTCATCTGAAAGGGAGCCAGTGCAGCAGCCTGGATGCAGTGTCAGACTCCTGTCAGGGACCAAGATCCAAATGTGTGACAGGGAACAAACCAATCTCTTGGGTAGGTGCACTTGATATTGGTTACATTTTGGGACCATCTTCACTTTGAAGTCACTCTTTGCTTGGGACTTTTGAAATTTAAGTATTGAAGTCTTGAGTAAAAACTCAAGTAGCATAGAACAAAGAGTCTGATGGATCCTGCCCTTTCTCCTGCACCAACTTTCTGACTGAAATTTTGGCTGTACTGTAGATTTTCTCTTCTTACTGAAGTCTCTTAAGCTATACTGGGACTTAGCTCTGTTTAACACAAGTGCTTCCTCCTAAGTTAACTCCTAGAATCATGCATTTGCTGCAAAGACATTAAGGCTATATTATAATAGTGTTAAAGTACTAAGACGAGCATTTTGCCCAGAGGCTTTTGTTCGCTCTGAGCTCTCCATCTGCAGATGTAATAAGGCCCCTTTGGAACTATCTCTCTGAAAAGTCAGTAAGATCCACCCTTAAGAGTGATTTGTGATTCTCCAGAACTTTGGTTAGTGACAAGAAGGATTAGGAATTCTTCTCGTTGCATTCGTAGCCACCAGCTTCATAAATATTTTATTACATATCTACACATTTGTCATATACATTATTTTAGTTTATACTATAGTAACTTGTTGTATTTTGTGTTTAAGAGATTCATTTACATTCTTTGAAATCTCAGGCTTCTCAGGTAAATTATCTTTGCATTTCTGCTGATTTGCTGTCATGCCAGCTGAACAACAAGATGCTCTTTATTTGACTTCCAGTCTTCAAAATAATCACCTTCACCTTCACTTTATACTGCTGCCTTCCTTTTCTCAATGATTTAGAAAATTCTGATAGTGACATACAGTAACATTTAGTGGGTTTCCTGCTTTGGTTTCTGAAAGAGATGAAATCTCTTTGAGAAACAAATTATAGTTACTCATGTTCTCCAAGTCTGTGAGGCTGTGGCATTCCTGGAGAGTGAGTGTAACATTAACTGGGTTAGATTTTGCCAATAAGCCTAATTTTGACTAAATAACTTATGGCATTCTGCATCTCTTTGCCATGCTTACAGTTTCATGTTCTGTACCAAGATGAAACTTATTTTTCTTAGAACTACAGTAAGCTACAGTACTGCTCTACCAGTGACTGACAACTGATGGCCTCTCCTGCATTATTTTAAACAAAGTCCTTTGGATAAAACCTCATAAAACCAGATTCAAACACATGCCCTTCTAGTTTGCATTCCAGCTCTTTGAGTAGTTTCAGCAAATTATTTTTCAGAATATTTTATGTTAGCTCTTTAGTTGTATCTTTATTACTAACACCAAGAAATAAATTTTATCTAAACTTTATGCAGTGTTACAAAATTTTCATGTACAACTACACTTTCACGATCCCTAGAAATTACTGTTTTTTAATGTTAAGATCAAAGACATTTCATCTGGCGGGGGGGGGGAAAGGCCAATTGCATAAAAAAATCTAGCTATTATAAAAAAGAAACAACATACTTCTAATTTCAAATTCATTTTGATCTGCCTTTTATTGAGACCAACCCTATGTTCAAATCACTGACAATGACTGCTAAATTTTAACAGGGACAAGAGTCACAGGATGCACTGAATGCTCTGGGAGGAAGAAGGTGGGCAGGAAGGAGGGAAGATTGCAGGACCCATGTCTCCTGTCATTGCACTGCTCAGCCAAGCTGGGTTAGGTGTGCAATTATTTTTAGGGGGATGCCAAGTGCCAGCAGCAGATGCAGCCTTGCTTCCTTTGCTGCTGGGGTCTGCACTACCTGCACAGCTGTGCCCAGCACAGCCAGTGTGGTGGGACTGGTGACCACTGTCTGCTCCTGAGCTGCCTCAGTGCCACTGCTTGGTGTTCATAGGTTGAACCTTGCTGTCGACACCATGCAGAGAGGTGTATTTTTCCCAGCTTCTATAAAGAAGCTATCCTTGATCTGTTCACAGCCTCAGAGGGAATTCCCATCAAATCCTGGGTCAGGGACGGGCAGCAGTACTGATAATAGTCATTATGGGCAGGATTAAAGGCTGGTGTGTCCCCCCCTCTGTCCCTCTCTGCCTACCGTCACCCAAATCATAGACGAAATTCTAGGTTAGAGAGGACATCACATTGCTTCCACTCAGAAAGAGAGATTACAGAGAATCACACTTTCATCCAAAAATATACCCTGTTACAGTCAGCCCAGGCTGTCTGTGAAGACACAGGGAAGGTATGGTGGGGGAAACACACAGCAGCAACTGAGAGTGTTGGCTGTGGCTGCAAAGTAGGTTGGCTGTAATCAGAGAGAGGCAGCACCCTCTGCTTCATCTGCTGCCAGAAAGTACTGAAAACAGTCAGGTGGCTCAGAAGCACCAGTAGAGCTGGCCCATGCACTCAGATCAGCTAATCCTAGAAGGTGTCATTCCCAATCCCCTGAATCAGCTTGAGCCATGGCAGAAATGAACTGTGGCTTGGTGGTGGTCACACCAGAGGACTGACACCCCCTTTATCCCTCTTACACCAGCCCTTGACCTGGCCCTGCTGTTGTGCTGCTGCACAGGGAATCAGCCTTGTGAACTGGCTTGGGAGGAAAGTTTACTTTTTGAGTTTTATTTTTTCCTTTCCAGCCAGATCCATGCCCAGCCCTCCTGGCTGCTCAGGTACGTGAGCACTTGTGAAAGCACAGCAGGGTGGGTGGGTGCGCCAGGAAGCTTAATTTGGTGCTGCTGAATGCAAACCATTTCCTGAGTGAAGCTGGCCCATTAGCTAGAAAATAAATGATAGTGTGGCAGATCCTCTTGGGATCAGAGAGAATATTTGGTTTTTTAAAGCAAAACTCTTCTCTGAATATGCCAAGCTGTTCCTTTCTTATGCATTATTGAAAAAAAAACCCACCTCTATGCTGCTTTTTAACACTAGTTTCTGTTTTATCCTTTCTCTGAGCTTCATATACATTTTTGAAATATTCCACAATCTGGTTGCCATTCACAGTTTGGTCTTCACTGTTGAGAAGTGATTTTCAATAATCACCCAACATCAATGGATAACAGTGTGCTACAGCTAGAGCAGATCAAATCTTTGGCCTTCTCCTTCTGTGATTTTTAAAATAATTGGCATTCCTAGAACAGTATTATAATCTGCAAAATGTATCATTTCTTTAAATAAAAAGCCTCTTAGAAAAAGTCCAGCTTCCCCAATAACCTCACAAAAAATACAGTACAGTAGGAGAAAAGTTATATCAAAAAAATAATCAACTGAAAGTTAAAGGTGTTCATTTTATCATGGAAAATACTTCCCATAGCTCTGGGATATTTACAAGTGAAACATTATCAGAGGTGTCTGTTTTCAGGGTACATGGCAGCATGTCCTGTGAAGACAGGCTGAGAGAGTTGGGTTTGTTCAGCCTGGAGAAGAAAAAGCTCTGGGGAGACCTTAGAGCACCTTCCAGCACCTAAAAGGCTGCAAAAGGGCAGGAGATGGACTTTTGACAAGGGCACATAGTGATAGGACAATGAGTAATGGTTTTGACACAGAGTAGTTTTAGATTGGATATCAGGAAGAAATTCTTTACTATTGGGGTGGTGAGACAGTGGCACAGATTTCCCAGAGAAGGTGCAGATGACCCATTTCTGAAAGTGTTCAAAGCCAGGTTGGATGGGACCTTGAGCAACCTGGTCTAGTGGAAGGTGTCTCTGCCCAAAGCAGGAGTGTGAAAGTAGATGGTCCTTAAGATGCCTTCCAGCCCAAATCATTCTGTGTTGTGCTGTTGTCTCCAGCTGTGCAAGCTAAGGCAGACAAAAAGTATCTCAGTAGGAATGCAACCAGCTGAGAAATTCACATCAATCAGCCATGGTATTTGTTTACTTGATTCTTCATTAGATAAAAGCTCAAGTCTGGCTCTGGGGATCAGTAACAGAAGCTCTGTGGAGATGGAGCCTCTTAGATTTAGGGAGGCTAGTGCAGAACTGCAGGTGAAGCTCAGTTAACTCACTGAAGGCCTTCTGTCACCATCCCCCAGGGATGGGTCAGCTGTCAGTCTCACAGACTCATTTGATTTTAAATATTCCTTTTTTTCAGCTAGTTTGTAATGCCTTTTACCAGTGTGGTAGTGGTGGTGGTTTGTCTGACCAGGAGTCTTGATTAGTCAGTGACATTTATTGGCATAATTGCATCTTTTAACATCAGATATCAGAAGTGTCATTTACATGCACATACCCTTTACATGCACTGCACACACACATCAGTGTAACTCTTCAGAATGTGAAGGCACAGGGCACTGCAGAGTGGAATGAGGTACAGATTCCTGGGCTTTCTAGTGCAAACTGGCCATGCAGACAAGGGAGATTTAGCTCCCAAATCTAAGTAGCTGGGTGAGGAATAGCCTGGCAGAGGAGTTTGTTAGAGGGGGCAGCATTGCCCCAGCACATCTCTGTTCTGGAGATCTCTGCATTGACATAATTATATTATTTCTCATTCTGATTTACTTCAGTATTTGCTAACTCAGCATCTCAGTACTGTCCATTACAGACTGCCCTCCCCACCATCTCCTGCAACTGTTGTTTTTTGCAATATCACTAGGAAAAAAAAATTTTTTTTTGATAAAATGTCTGTGACTGTTGCTGATAGTGCAGCACTTAACATAATGCCTTCCTTGGCCAGGAATCTCAAGTGAGCAGAATCTGAAAGTGGGGGGAGGCAGTGGGAAGATGCAGAAATCCTTTATCTCTTTTCCAAACTCAAAAAACAAAGGACAAAAAGAGAACAAATCTTATTCAGTAAAAGGAAAACCAATGACATGAGGCACTGAGTTACCATTCTATAAGAGTGATAGCAAAATATTCTTCCTTCCATCCCCTCAAAAAGTCTGGAAATAAAGAACAATGTAGGAAGGAATCCAGCAGGACTGAGGGAAGAGGTGGAAATTCCTGGTTTAGTGTATAATTGTCCTGTGGGCTCCTCCTGGCATATAGGGCATCTATGGCTCTCCCAGGTGAGCTTCTTAGCTGCAGCTTCCCCAGCTCCCTGCAGCAGCCCAGTCAAGCAGAAAAGTTCATCCATAAGACTTTTGTAGGTCACCTGGAGCTTGGACTGCTGCCTCCAAATGGTCTTCATGCTGATGGAGAGGAATAAACATAGGAAGATTCTGCAAGAAGGAATGAAAGGAAATGGCACAACATCATACATCTGCAGGAAGGATGGCTATTTGGGGGCAGGCATGCCCTAAAAAGATAGGACATTGACCACAAGTAGGAAACAGATAAATTTAGATAAAATCCTAGGATACATAAAAGAAGACAAACAAAGAAAAAAATATATCTGTTCCTAAAGGAGATCTAAAAATTAAAGGGAAAGCTGTACTAGGGAAAAGCATCCTAAGAGGTATAATACAGACTTTGTCATTAAAAGCACTGGAAAGCCAAATAATCATGTCAGATAAATAAGGTGTATTAAGAAGTAACATAAGAATCATCTGCTTTGGACTGAAATGGGTAGAGTTCCATAGCTAAACCAAAAATTTTAGTATTGTTGTAGTACCCCCAGTCACCTGCTGCTTGTGTTTTCTACCTGGGGTATCTGCTGCAGGCCTGCTGCCCATGAGTTTGCAGGATTGCAGCTGGATGGACCTCCTGGTAAAGGCAGCACAGCTCTCTTCCGATTATTAGGATTTCAGAAATGACTAATGAGAAAAAATACAGATCATGGACTATATTCCAAAAGAAACTATGTATCACTGGTTCTTCATAAAATGTACTCAGGCTGTAGGAGTACAAAGCCTATCAATTATGAATGAATAGATTGCAGTTCCATTATTTACTATAAAAAATGTGCTCTGTAAGTATGCATAAAATTGCAATAAATAAAGGAAGCCTGGGAAAAGGCAATCCCCAAGCTAAAAGAAATATAAAGGAGCTGGCAGTAGAAAAGGTGCTTCCCCAGGTGGTTTTAACAAGAGACTGGACATCCTATTTTGTTACACCCTGAGGAGATTGACCAAGTCACTTCTGTGAGACAGAGTAAGTAATTTGGTAGTCATTTTCCACTTCAGATCCTCAAAATTCTATTAAACCAGGGTAGACATGGTTACCTTCAGGGAATATGATGATGGATGAAATGCCTCCTGTGATGTGTGCTCCTCCTTGATAAGACTCCTGGCATATGATTTCCTGGGGAGTTCACAATCAGCACACTAAAGTAGATTAGGTATGAAGAGCATACAAACAGTGTGGACAATTGCTTTCAGGAATAAGACTACAGTTAAACATTTATGTCACTACTAGGTAGAGATTACGCACAGGCAGCACAGCAGAAATAAGCCTTCAGGGAGATCTTAATCAAAGAGGTGGCACAAATCTTGTGACCGAGTTTGTAGTCAAAATAGTGAGTTGGGAAGCCAAAAGGTCTCTGTTCTCTGCTAGCAAACTGGCTGGTCAAGGCTGGAGTGGAAAGAAAAGCAAAGACAGCTGGGGGAGATAAATAAGAACAGCACTCCACAGGGCTTTGAAGGAGGCGAATGTAATGAGTTAAGGGAGAAACTCGAGGGAATGAGTGGCATAATTAAAGCAATAAGAAAAAAAAGTCTTACTGGCAGATGCATTTCTCAGACCTGGAGGATAAAATATGGGGTCAGAGAAGAGGATGCTGCAGCAGTCAGGAGTTCACATAGAAATTTAACTAAAAATAGGTAAAGGCAGTGAATTTCAGAAAGTCTAGGAAGTCAGGTAAAATGACTTTCAAAGAAAGATCAATTACAAGCTCTCTTTAAAATAATGGAATAATATGTCCCAGAATTTTTACTTGAAAATTATTTTTATGATTATATATTGCAGCATTATTCTTAAAAAATATTTGGAGTCTGGAATTCTGATTACCATTATCACCACCTATCTACTGAGATGAAGTAAGTTTAGGCAGACATGGAAGAAGAAATGCACTCAATGATGTTTACAGAGACTAAGGAAGATTGAGGGATATTCAGGGGTAATTTTTGGTAAATACGGATATTTGAATGGAGCTTTGGTTAAATAATCTGAACTGAATCTCTATATTGCTATTTTATTCCTAAGTTTTGGAAAGATAGGGCTATTTGTTTTTCCATAAGAACTATGAGCCTATTTTCCTAGTATTCAGCTTTAGAATTATAATAACACAAAAATGTGACTTCTAATGTACCAGCATAGTTTTTCCTTATGATTCTCAGGATTCTATTAGTTCTGTTCCAGGGCAAGAGTAAGAGAAATGCTGATGAGTTGATGGCATAATGCACTATCTCTACCAGATTGTCATAGCTGTATTGCAGTAAAAGAAAATCACAGTCAGTGATTTATGAAGTTACAAGTCTTTTCAATTTACACTGATTACAAAAAAAAAAAAGTAATAAAAAATAAAAACAGTAAAAAACTCCTGAGAATAGCTTTAATTTTACAGTGTATTCCACATAAAGACAAAAGCATATGTTAACTCAGCAAGCAGAATCTCTGTAAGGATTTAGTTACCAGCTTTTTTCTTGTGATGTTTTCCCTAGCCTCTTTTCATCTGTTCCTATATACTTTTGGCATTTCTATCACTGTGGAACTAGGTTTATGGTAGTTATAGCTCCTGCTTTCTTTGCTAAAGAGAAGGTGCCACATATCACTTAGGCTAAGGTGGTGAAGAAAAAAAATGCATCTATTATGAATGATATAAAAGAAATACTAGTCTCAGTTACTTTGACAGGTTCACCTTGTTTTCCTTCTAAAAGGCTAAGTTACTTTGTTATTTACATCATAAATGAAGAGTGTTTAGTAATTTCTAACCAGTAGCTGCTCTGTTTTGTTTCTTATTGTAACTTATATTAAGATATTAATATCTGGACAGAGCAGGCAATGCAGAGGCTCAAATAACTTTTAGTTGTTATGTAAAATAATTATTAACAGTGGAACAAAGAAATTATGTTAAACTCTGAGGACATTACTTTTGAATAGATTGTGTAAATGACTTATAGATATGACAATGTAGGTGGGAAGGGAACAGCAGGAGTAGTAAATTAACAGGAGCAGAGAAAGGAGCAAGCGAATGACAGATGGGTTGCTAGTGACCTGGAGCACTTTTCCAAGTGATGTACTCCAGGGCTTGTCTGAACTATAACTAAGCTAATAACCTGTACCTACTCACCAAGAGACACAGGCAGAGATCATCTGAGTTTTCCTAGAATGGTGAACTTCTGTTTACTTAATACTCTAGGAAGAACTTGTTCTGTTTGGATGGATATGAAATAAAACAGGGTTGCTGCTGTTGTATCAAGAGAAAGGGGAGGAGGTCACTTGCACAAAACATTCCCATTACTTCTTCATTATCTTTCTCCAGACTGTTATTAAGTCTATGAATTTTATTTAGAAAAAATTGAATGAAAAATATTGTTTGATGTGTTAACTGCTTCCTTTGATTCTGTGAGTTCGTCCTTCCTTACAGTTCCCGCCTACATTTTCCCTACATTTACAAAACTCATTAAATATAGTTGTTCAGTCTCTAAACATTATGCAGGAAGTAAAGACATAAGGAAGCTTGTCCCATTTGGAAGCGCTATGCTCTTGGGAAGGAAGAAAATCAAGATCATTTCTACATAAAAACCTTCTATAAAAGCTTTAAATAATGTTTCTCCTGCACTTTCATCCAGACTGATTTTAAAGTGGTGTCCATATTTGGATTTGATTTGACTTACAAAGAGCTAAGTAAGCATGGTTACAATGAGATAGCCCTTCACTTCTTACCTCTTTTCTTCTTTTTCTCTTCCACAAAGAAGAGAGGAGAATTAGGGTAGATATTGTTGCTTCACTTAGATTTGTTGATCTTTTGCTTAGATAAGGAAAGCGGATTGAAGGGTTTTTTCCCCTCCTTACAGAAGAAGCTTAGACAAACATAAAAGAGCAAGGAACAGTAGAAAATACTTTTTTATTTTCAATCTTTTTGTATTTACATGGTTCAGTAGGTACTTGGATATCACAGAGATTATAACTGCATAGTTAGATCTTTATTATGAGCAGATAGGTAATTTTACAGTGTATTTCCTGCTAAGGGCTGACCTTTTAAATTAAATGCTCAGAAAGCTTATACCACTAATTAATCCTTTTTTTTTTTTTTTTTCGGTAGCTTCTACAGCCCAGAAGATTTTTAGGGGTTGGAATTAAATGTAAGCAATGAACATTTTCCCCATTATTACTGGGAAACCTTTCTTTTATTTTTCTTCTTTTTAAAGTATGATGTAACATTTTCTGTAGCTAGGGTCTTCTGGTGAATTCCTTACAATCAAGCTGTCATTTTTATCTTGCTTTAGTGAATCATCAGGAAAGATTTCAAGAAGTTTTTTTAAAGTCTCGAAGTCTAGAAGTTCAGCCCGTGCTTTACAGGAATAACACACTTCCTTTCTTTCATCAACTTTTCTTTTTCATCATCCATCCCCTGGAAAACTGCAAAAGATTAACTAAAAAGCACTCATGGTGCATAGAACTGTCATAATGCCTCCCATGCTGGCTTTTGGATATGTTGCTTGCATTGTCTCACATTGTTTCTCTTTTTTGTGTTCCTGGTGTCATATCGAGTGCTGAAGGTAGATAAATGCCCAAAGCAACGTTTCTGCAAAATGTTCTGTATTTTGAGCTCTCTGTTTTGGATTGTTAGTGGCTCCCTCCAGTGTCGTTCATAAGTGTGGAGGTCATCATAGCAGGTCTGAGCTAAAAGCAAACCTTTTCCTGCCGTGCGCAGGAATCTCATCTGTACTGGGAACAGGAAAAGTGTTTTCAGTTTTCAGGTCCAGCCACGAGTATAATTAGCCATCATGTGCTGTGGACTGGAAAGCTGGTACATTGCATTCAAGAGCTCTAATTATTTACTCGTATCTTCTCCACTTTATTACTACTGGAAAAAGGAATTCTTCTAGATGCTCCTGGGAGAATGCCCATGTCCAGTAAACAACAACGTGAAGTCTAGCCTTGGCCTGGTCAATACCTTTAAATCTACGGTGCTCACCTAATAATCTAAGAAGATAGTAATGCCTTAGGATAATGACTGACCTGACCTATAAGATAATGAGAAAATTTACTTTTGTATTACTTGACAAAGGAGACAGAAAGTTGAATTTCCTTATTACTTACAATAAAATTGCTTATCTCTTTAAAACTACCCCTGCTGTGTAACTAGCTATCTTCTGAATATAGGTTAGTCAAAATGACATGGAACAAAATAATAATACATCAGAACAATAACCCATTTCTCAAGTCTGAATCAAACAGTTCAGCTGTCATGGAAGGATATGGAACATGAAGAACTCTTAAGGTCAAAGGGCTGAATAAAAAAAAAAAGAGAAAATGTGTATCTTGATAAATAAACAATTTTAGCCATCAGGGAAAAAAGGCTTCTAATCTGGGCAGAATGTCTTCTAATGAGGGAAACAAACTTGGTGATAAGGCAAAAAATAGAAGGAAAGAAGTTAGTTATGGCAGTAAAGGACAATTGTGAAAGAGACTAAAGAGCTGCTATGATTAGAGAGAAAGGGAAACACAGCTTCCTTTTAGTCTAATTCGAGAATGTTGTGCTATAATATTTTTTTCTTACTCACCTAAAGTTGTGTTAATGTCAGAAAGCATAGTAACTTAGTGGAGCAAATCCTTCTGAAATCAGAATCTCACAAAAACATGTAACATCTTTTCCTTGGCTGCCATGGCAGCATTTGGAGGCTGTGTTTTGGGTTCCCCAGAACAAAGGTTAAAGTAAGAGCATTATTGTGACTGTCACTAGAAAGCCAGTCAGGGAAGACTGATTTAAGTTTGATTCAGAAAGAGTATAGAAAGTAGTACTCTATTTTGCCTTAGAAACTACAGATGGACTCTTCATTTGCCTCTTAGTGCTGATTTTGTTGGAGGAGGACTAGTGTCCTTGTGGTGACTCTGTTATATGGTGCTGGCTCTGTTAGGTGGACAAGTCACCTTTCAAAATGTCTCCTGGTGTATTCTCCTGGGGTACTCACAGCTCAGGTCTGGGGCCAGCTCAGAGCACATGCAAGCCCAGCTGAGAATGAAGCTGTCTCCATCTTTCAGACAGTATTAAACCATCAGGTTGGTTCATCTTGTCCCCACCCCTCCAGCACAACTGCACCCATGTGACCTTCCCTATACTTCCAGCGCTGAATTCGTAGACCGCATTTTGCCAATTTCTTGGGCTACCAGAATCTTTGCTGAGCACACTGGACACAGTGGTCTTTTGAAGACACACTTTTTGAGAATTTTGCTGTCTCCTCAATTTTGCCTTTTACCCATCAGTGTGATTCTTTGTATCAAGGAACCTCGAGAAAAATAACTACCGTGGTGATGGG
>VZTN01010337.1:23500-41651 GCA_013400515.1 Erpornis zantholeuca
CATATAGCTGACTATTTTATACTCTTCCTCTGTTGTTTCTTATTCATGAGAGAGTACTTCCCAGAACAGCTCCAACTCTGGTTTCAAAGGATGAATTTCATGCAAATGTCTAGTCGGTATCCAAACCCTCACAGTAAATCAGAATATTTTTTTCAGTCTTTGAATCTTCATAGAGTCCACATGATTTATTTATCTGGGACTGCAAGGTTTCAGCTTCCTAAAAGACTTTCTATTTTGTTTGCAGTCCATAAAATGCTTCCACAGGTTCATTTAACACTAAGTAAAAGCATATCCTTCAGGGCTTGACAAGACTTCAAAGACAAGAACCTTCTGTTAATTGACAGCTCTGTTTCATCATTAAGCCATGCTTCAATGTGTACATCAAAAACTTTCTTATGAGAAGCAGGGTCAAAGGCATGGAAGTAGGAAAGAAAAGCCTGTGGAAGCTCTGTATATTCAGCAATGAGTTCAGTGGAACCAAAGACAAACTGTAGGGAGCGTTAGCTAAATCAGTGAGGATGAACTCTTTTGTTGCTACTTCAGCTATAATGAGCTAGTAGTTGTTGGTCTTTTTCCTCTGACAAAAGTCAGAATGGCATGAATTGCCTGACATTGTTCTCTAGGTCAAGTAGTTCCTTCCCAAATTCTAGTGGGAACTGCTTCATTTCTGGTCTATCTCCATGTGTAGGAAGTTGTCTGCT
Organism: Erpornis zantholeuca; assembly: GCA_013400515.1. Lineage (NCBI taxonomy): Eukaryota > Metazoa > Chordata > Aves > Passeriformes > Timaliidae > Erpornis > Erpornis zantholeuca. Next base: position 24,202 of record VZTN01010337.1, read on the forward strand.
GCTATTGTTGTCCAAAGATCACATGTCCAAATTCTTTTCATGACTCCATGGATCAGAAATCTCTCCGATTACTACTAGCTAATATTTTACCTCTGTCACAAGTGTCTGGGAATTCAGATGAGAACCTCTGGGAAAAAATTCCTCTGCAGAGTCCTGATTATTATTTGATACAGCAAGTAGCCATGAACACTTACAGGAAAGTATTTGTCTTCATCACTGTCACAGCTGATATGCATCATCCAAGTGTCAGGGGATACTGGTAGGGCTCTAATGGCTCTAACTATGGTGCTGAACTGGGGAGGGGATGTTCAATACGTTACCATGAGTTGTCACTTTTCCATTTAAAAATTTCTGAGTTTTTTTGAAAGCTGATACTGTGAAAAGATAGAGCAGGACCATGCCAGGGAGATTGGTATTATGCATTTAGATAGAAGTGCCAAAATTATGTTGAGCAAACAAACTTGATTTTGACAATTTATTATCTGAGTCCTTAAACTTTGGAACTTGCAGTGACTGAAAAAGGACTATTTGCCTCTGCTGAATTTCTATGTACAACTTGGCATTGCTGCAAAGACTTGGCACCAAGACTCTTCAGATCTGGTCTTACCGGTAGACTGATTCAGAGAAGAATCTTGAAACTTTGTATCTGTTTAGTGTCAAAATCTTGTACTTCTGAGTCGTTGTTTTTCATACGCTTACTCTTGGGGATTTTTGGTTTTTAATGATTAATGTGGCTCTGGATCCAGATCAGAATATTAATCTTGAACTTTCCACCTGTTTTTAAGTAAAATTCAGACTTGAGTCTAAATTGTGTCCTGTGTCTCTGACTTGTTGCAGAAGAGATAGAAAATGCTCTAGTTCATACGGTGTCTGGAGTTGTTTTGTTTGGCCTGCAACCTTGTGAGACCCAGAATCTTCTCTGAATTTTCTCTTGCTGTTGCCATACAGCTTTCTCTGTTTCTTTCCGTTTCTCTCTGTCTGCAGCATTAGTTTATAATATACAGTGTGATATCTTGATTCATCTAGCAATCTTCTGTGCCTTTCTCTTCCTGTCAGAATGACACTTTCCTGGATCCTCATGGGTTACTAATTACACCCCAAAACCTCTCGATGCCAACCATATAGGTAAGAATGGTTTGCAGGGATTTTTCTGGAGAGGTGAGGATAAGTGACTCTCAAGGATCTCTAACAGGATGGTGAATAAGCTGAGTTTCATGACTTTGTTGTCACAGGGATGTGATTTAAAACTTAGTTTTAAACTTAATTTAGTGATAAATAAAACCAGGATTATCCTTACTCTTTCAAGGAAAGAGAGAACTCTGTTTCCTCACTGGTGTGAGGTTCTGTGATTCCAGCTGGGATCTTGGTGTGCTTTGCCATACAACTGGGCACCAAGACATTTCTGAGGGTGAATGTTTTCATGTGTGCTGGAATATACATCAGGGAATATTTCCTTTTTCGCTATACACATGATATGAGCAGATGCTCAGAGGTTAGTATGCTAATGAACAAATGAAAATGGCCAGAAACTATTTTCTGACCCTGACCTAGCCTGCCACAACATGGTTTGCATCCATGTAGCAAAGGTCTCTCACCAGCCTGAGAAACAGAGACAGCAGTCATGTCCAGACAGCCCAAGCTGGAAGTGGTCAGTGATCCATACTAACTCCCAGATCATGCCCAGGCTGTGTCTGGGAGAATTCTGGTTTGCCAGAACCAAGTGGGTCATTTAATATTTGATTGGTATGCATGTACTTGTATGGACATGTGCTCCACTTTAATTCCTCATACAAACATGGCCTAAATAAAGCAGTTTAGATCTGGAAACTGAGTCATTCCCATGTAGACATTATCTGCACAAGTGTTCTTACCTTTTTCATAAGTTTTAGACAATCCCATCTATCCCTCAAACAGGAGATATTACCCTGTACCCATTCTGCAGAAACCACAGGTCTCATATCTGTGCTACTATCCGTGATCCACCAGGAGGGATGTAAGTGGTCTGAAACCACATTTTTTGATTCTTTAAGTACAAGTCAATGACTAAAGCTTTCAAACTTACCAGAGGAATATCAGCCACTAAATCTCTGGAGTCCAATCTTTGTTGTTTTGTGTATGTTTTCCCTTTCTATGTTGCTATTTCCAGACTGATGGAGAATAAAGGATGGAAACAAGGTTTGAATGAGAAGGAGAGTCTCAAAGAGACATCCCAGTTTGCAAATGGATTTATTCTCAGATCCAGACAAAGTTGTATTTCTCTGGATCATATTTAATTTTATCATGGTATAATCCTAGTGGGCAGGTGAGCCCCACAGCTGCTTGGAGGTCTTCTTCCTCCAATTGGATGGAGGAAATAATTAGACGTGTAAAAGCAAACTGGTGGGTGGCAGTAAAGACAGTTTAATAGGGAAAGCAAAAGGTGATTTTTAAACAAAACAGAACATGGAATTTATTCCCCACTTCCCACGGGCAGGCAAGTGTTCAGCTATCTCCAGGAGAGCAGGGCCAATCATGTGTTATGGTGACCTGGGAAGACAAACACCATCACTTTGAGTATCTCCCACTTCCTTCTTCTTCCTGGAGCTTCCAGTGCTGAGCATGGTGTCATATGGTCTGAAATATCCCTGTGACCATTTGGGACCAGCTCTCCTGGCTATGCCCCCTCCCAACTCCTTGTGCACCCCCAGCTTCCTCACTGGTGGGGTGAGGTGAGGAGCAGAAAAGGCCTCAGCTCTGTGTGAGCACTGCTAAGCAGTAACTAAAACATCCCTGTGTTATCAACACTGTTTCCAGCACAAATCTAAAACACATCCCCATAAAAACTACTATATAGAAATTTAACTCTGTGCCAGCCAAAACCAGTACATGTATGCAGATGTTGAATTTTTTTACCAGAGTAGCAAAAACCCTAATAGCCTATGTCTATTTACCTTTGAATTTTTATTTTCTTTAAAAAATGAAATTAGGATCACATTTAATTTTTCAATGGATAACCTTAAATATTGAAAAAACCTTTTGTGCATTACAATAGTAAACATTTCAGTGTAATTTCCTAAACATGGAATCTAAGTGTTTTTCAAGCTGGAATCAATAAAGGTTTAAGAAGAAAATCCTTTCACTTTCAGCAGAAGGGATTGTAATTTTCCCTGAAGAACTCTTTCAGTCAGCTTTCAGAGATGAGCTCTGCTGGTTGGAACATGGTGCTTATAACACCCAGGCTGTGTTCAATTCCCTGCATGGGCCATTCACTGAAGAGTTGGACTCGATGATCCTTGTGGTTCCCTCCCAACTCAGAACACTCTGTGATTCTGTGAAAATTGAGTTGTGTGGATTTCACCTTAGTTTACCTGGAGCTGTGTTGGGAGTCAAGGGGAAAGTCAGCGTTCAGACTGATGGGTTTTCAATTTTTGGTAAGAAAATCAATATTAGAGACTTTGTCAACCAGCCACTAATGTGGATGCAGAAGATAGTTTACCTGTAATGTTTTGAATGTTAAGTGTGGCAGAAAGCTGTTTGGACTCAATAAGCAGTGGCTGACATGAAAGACAGGGGATCTTCCTCCCAGAGGACAACTGTGACTTGTGCAGTGCTTTTCGGATGCCTGAAGGCTGTCTTGGCCAAATTTCCTGCTTCTTTAAAAGGCAGAAGTGTCACTGAAATCTGTGGAATAGCTTCATTTCACATCAGTAAGCAGATTCTCTCCTACACAATATCTTCCTTCTTCTGGTTGCTGGGAATAGTCATTCTCCCTGTTCAATTCAAAAAGGTAAAGGGACGCAGCCCAGCTGACTGAGCTGGTTATTGTGTTGGCAGTGGAAAAGGGGAAAGCTCTTACATGGACTGTATGCTTTTCGGGGAGTTGTTGGCCACTGAAAGTAATGTGATGGCCATTAAATGTTTGATTTTGCAAATCTTTTGGGGAAGATTTCCTGTTTAAGTCAGTGGACTGTAACCAACAATAATGATATTTTTCATGTGCAGGCCCTAAAATCCTCTGGCACCTACTGAATCTGTCTTATATTAAATGTTATACAATATTATGCACAGCAAACACACTAAAAAATCAGTAACGTTTAAGTTTGGAAGTCAGTAATGGAGAACTGAATCGTTAAATACAGAAATTAAAGGAACTGCTGGTGGGTGGGACAGATATTTGGGTGTGAGATTGCTTTTCTTTCTGTGTTGGAAGTAGGCAGTCAGAATCAGTATATGTTGAAATCTGGAGGCTGAACAGTCAAGGATGGTGAATGAGAATTTTTCTGGGGGTGGCGGTGATGCAGTGGCATTCAGAGGAAACGTTACCATGGTATTCACAGACTGATGTGAACATATAGGAGATATAGAAGAAAAAACCAGAGACAGGATATGGACAGAAAAAGCAGGAGGATACTGAAATCTCTCATTATCTAAAAGTGGCATTCTGCCTTTGTATGTTAGCAGTTTTCTTTTCCTTCACTGCAGCTTTTGTGTAACTCAGTCTTTGACAGTGATACTCAACCATTTGCAATTCATTTTAGTTATGCCTTCAATAAAAATTGTTGCTCAAAATGATGTCTTTTTAGTATGAACTGCAATAGCCAACCTTTAGTTATTACTATGGTAATATGTGTTCATTTCTCTAGGTCAGGCGACTCGGATGCTGTATTGTGTCAAGATTTGATTGCATGTGCCCCCCAAAGCAGTTCTGGATGATGATGATGCAGCATCTTGTAGGATGATCTATCCTGTAGGATACATCTTCAGGTTGTTGTAGGTTACAACAGGAGTGCTGTAACCAGGATGGGCAAACAGGTCATGGCACAGCGGTTTGCATAGGAGGGTGTGCAGAATGGCATGTTCTACTGGCCAAATGGGGACACTTGAAGTCCACATAACTCAGCAACTGGGCACCATTCTGTGACCATTTGCACAGGCCATGGCCACTCATCCCATCTGCCTCCCTCCACCATCCCTCTTGCAGAATGATGGACCTTCCTCTGATAACAAAGGCTGCAGCTCTGTCTGAGGTGTCTGCACCATCCACCCCAGCGGTGGCTGATGCCTCCACCCAGATGGAGCTGCTGGAGAGACAGGATGCAGCGGAGGCCTTGACTGCAGGAAGTTCCTGGGCCTTTCTCCTGTGGCACAAAAAGGCAGCAGACCTGCTCAGGTAGAGGAGCTACTCCTAGATGACCATTAAGAAGGTCAGGAGCCATCTAAGGGTATCAAGAAGGATTACAGAGCCCTGGGAGTGGTGGTAAAGGACTCTAAAACACAATATAAAGCTCAATATGCCCTGTCAATGTGTGCTCCCAGCCCATAAAGCCAGCTGTACCCTAGACTATGTCAGAGGAAGTGTGGCCAGCAGGTTGAGGAAGGTGATTCTCCCCCTCTACTCTGCTCTCATGAGACCCCACCTGAAGTACAGTGGTCCACCCTGGGACCCCAACATAAGAAAGCTGTGGACCTGTTGGAGCAAGTCTTGAGGAGTCACAAAGATGATCAGTGGTCTGGACCACTTCTTCTATGAAGACAGGCTGAGAAAGTCGGGTTTGTTCAACCTGAAGAAGAAAAGACTCCAGGGAGATCCTAGAGCACCTTCCATTACCTGAAGGTGCTACAACAGAGGTGGAGAGAAGCTCTTCACAAGATTGTGTAGTGATAGGACAAGGGATAATGGATTTAAATTGAAAGGCAATACTTTTAGATTAGATATATGGAAGAAATTTTTTACTGTGAGAGTGGTGAGGAGAAAGTGTGGATGCCCCACTGCCTGGAAGTGTTCAAGGCCAGGTTGGATGGGGCTTTGAGCAACCTGGTCTAGTGGAAGGTGTCCATGTCCATGGTGGGGACATTTGAAATACATGATTTTTAAAGTCCCTTCCGAACAAATCCATTGTACTGCTCTATGATTCTATTTTTCCAGTGAGATACCCAGCTGAAACCTCCTGCTCAATCTGCTTCTGTAGCAGTTGAAGGTGAAAATGTGTGCTACATGCCTAGGTTGAATTTGTTTCCTATTAGTTACTTACAACATCCCATGATAAGTACTGTATCCTTATGGCATATTGGTACCTGTTCATACAGCACCTGATGCAAAGAGTTGTCTTCCATTGTTAGGAACTGTAGTTGCTGCAGGCATAAAAATAACCAGCACTATTTGTTTTAATAATCATATTAATGTTTCTGGAGTTCTTGGAGAAGGATAGGGAATATATTTTTCATCCCAGATGATATTCCCATCTTAATTAAAACATTTATTAATGTCTAGGTTTGGGTGCTAGTTTTTAATGAGTACACTGTAACTAAAAATCCCTCATAAATATGTAAAGCACGTTGGGTTACTCCAAGTGTGTCTAGAACTATAAAAATCATATTTTCTTAATGGCAGTGCTAAAATGTAATGTGCTCATAAATCTGTTTATATGAAAAATATGCAGAAACTAATAAACCATCCAAAACATTATGATTTCTGAAATTTAGGCCTTCATAGGTCATCTATGAAGGCAATGTCTATGTTATCACAAACTCCAGGTGAATCACTCATTCTAATAAAATTATTAAAAATAAGAATAAAATATCCTGAAAAAATATGCCAGACCATGTATTTCCTATATATCAAACTTCTATATTTCAGTCTGAAGGTTTATTTTGCTATAGTTGTAAGTAGGTCACACTTTTTTTTTTTTCAGAATTCATAGAATTTGCATTTCAGGTAGTGTCAGTAAGATAATCATTCCTATCTGGGGGTTGTTATCAAGAGAAATCATTCCCGAGGGTGTAAAAACAGTTGAGATTTCATATTTATTAGACTGATGCATTTTCACATCTCCAGTTTCGATTCACAACTTTGTACAAGGATGGAGCATGTGAATTTCTGTGGTATTTTTAGGGACTGTAATGATCGTTGATAAAACCTGTCCTACAGTGCCATCATTGTTATATATAATTCATCTGATAATCCTTTATCTGGCAGTGAAAAAGAAAAATCCTTTAAAAGGTTGCATAAGCATTTAAACAACTTTCTATCCTAAATATATGTAAAACTGCTCAATTACATAAGGTATTTAACTGATATATGAAGTATAAAATCTTTCTCAAGACTGAGAAAAACACAAATTCAGCTGATAATTGCTATAATCCCTTAGGGATTCTTGCATTCTATTTATGGGAGTTTCCTGGTAGCCATGTAAGAGTTGTATTTCAAGGCTGGACCATCTTTTTTGCCAAGAAGAGGCAAAAGTGATTGCAAGTTGAGTTAAAATATTTCAGTGTTGCCGTCTACAAGAGGGATGCTGTTTTGCATAGTTACAGCCATACAGGATATTTGTCCAGCTTCTAAGATGACTTAAATGTATCAGGAAATCCCCACCCTCCAAAGAAACCCCAACAAACACCAAAAAACCTCAAACCCCAACAATTTGCAGAAGTTGCAGGTCAAAGAAGATGGCTGTGCTTTAAATGGCATAAAAACCATACCAGCAGGTTAGATTTGGTCTTATGTGCTGGAACAACCTTGAAAAGAGTTTGCTGTAATGGGAGTGTCCTCTGCTGGTCATTTGGCCTGGGTGGGAGCTTCTTTCAAGATGAAAAACATTCATTAGGAAGAAGCAGTAGCTTTGCAGAAATTAAACCAATTTTCTGTTCTTGCTTTTGTAGTACTGAACTCTCTCGGCATCAAATGGCCTTTCCCTTTCTGGACCCCAATTTTACATATATGTATTTATATATATATATATATATGTAGGATTACAATGAAAAAAATCAGGCAATTTAATTAATTAATGTTTATAATTCTCTTTCAAGATGAAAAGAGCTCTGTAAGTGGCATGCATTATTAATTGATAATAATATTTGTTCAGAAATTGAAGTAGAAATTGGTGGCATCATTAGTGTGCATAAATGAGCTTTTTTCTTAGTTTAATGTATTTGTTAATTGGCTTTGCAAAGGTTTTTGCTGTTTTGGTCTGCAAGTTCTTTAAAAGATTCAACTTTGGCAGGTGGGAGCGAGTAAATGAATATGTTATTGATGTAGCATCGGCAGTAAGAAGATACTAGGTATGAACACCACCATGGTTCTGATTTAACTGAGGAGAACTCCATCACATTTCCAATATGTCAATGCGGAAAGAAAATGATAGAAATTTCGGTGGAACAGCAGCACATCTCTAGCTGAACTCAATGAAGGAACCTGGAGGGGGAAGGGAGTGGAATAGAAAATCCACCCCTCAAAGTGGTTAAAATATGTCTCCGTTTTTTCCGGCGCTAATTGAAGGAGCTTAGATGAAGTTTGTGGTCATCTTTATGAAAGAGTGCAGGATTATGTATTGTTCCCAGGAAGTTCTTTCATCTGGCATAAATATATGCTGCCTTGGATAATGAGCTTTGTGATTGCATCTTTCTTTCTCATCCATCATATCTCTGACTTTGTGCATTGTAGTTTCTCCTGTGTAGTGTATTAGGGTTTTAGCTGAGTCCCAAATTCCTCTGCTGACTTCCATTTCGTATCCACCTGATCCACCTCCTTGGCATTGATTTTGAAAATTGCCAGGACCTCACAAATTTCAGAAGGCATATGAAACATTGGCCAGCTCCAACTGGAGTATTTGGGTTTTTTTTTCTTGCATTTATATATCCGAAATTGGTACATATTGGTGTTTTCCATGGGTTCACATCCATTTCTGGAGTTGCAATATGTGACTATTGTGCAGACTTTATATCCCTAGGATGTTTTCAGGACATCAGTTTTTAATGGGCAGCCTGGGGATTTGGCAGCAACATAACACAGGAATTTCTCTTTCCATTTAAAAGCATGTGATCTTTTCCAAGAGGAAATGTAACTATCCCTGACATCCACTGCTCACTAGTAAACCTGGTTAATGCATATATGTAGGCTGACTGGGTGGAACTGGAAGCATGATTAATTTTGTACTGTGTCTGGATGTTACCAGTTTTGTTAACCTTTTGAAGGCTAAACCGACAAGGTTGAGAAGTGGGTCCATGGGAATTTCAGTAGATTTAAGCAAGTGCAAGGTTCTTCCTCTCGATTGGAGCAACCCCTCTTAACAATCCAGAGGATGAACAGATCAGAGAAGGAAAGGAAAAGTGTGAGGAAAGAGTAGGAGAGTTGGGTTTGTTCATTCTGGAAAAGAGAGGGCTTTGTGGCCTTCCAGTTGCTGAGGGGAGCCTAGAAGAAAGCTGGAAAAGGGACTTTTTACAAGAGCATATAGTGACGGGACAAGGGGCAATGGCTTCAAATTGAAAGTGGGTAACTTTAGATCAGATGTTAGGAAAAAATTATTTACTGTGAGGGTAGTGAGGCACTGGAACAGGTTGCTGAGAAATGTTGTCAACCCCCGCAAGTACTTAAGGCCAGACTGGAGAGAGCTCTGAGCAACCTGGTCTAGTAGAAGGTCCCTGTTCCTGGAAGGGTGTTTGGGTCTAGGTGATCTTTAAGGTCCCTTCCAACCCAAACCATTATATGATCCTATGACATGCAGTAGCTGAGAGAACTTCACTGCAGCCTGGGATACGAGGGAGCATGGATTTTGACATTCTGTCAACCAGTGACACATCACTGTTTGATGTCCCAAGCGATAGTCATGAGGGACACGATCAAAGATGTCTTTTATTCCCTCCTGGAAGACTCAGGACTCTTTTCTTGTTTTTAAAAGTTGTTGGGTTTTTTTCTAATATACATATATATATATATCAAATGTCAGAGGATCTGATTTTTCTCCTGTGTGCACTAGCATAGATTATTTTATGAATACTGTAGGTGGGAGAATTGTGTTCTCACCCATGGGTATGTGTTACTTATGTTTAGGATAACTTGGTGATGCATTTTCGGGATAAAGATTTCAGTTTTACTATATGAGGTTTGGTTTTGTTCCTGCTGCTCTTTTGTTCCATGATTTAAACATAGATGACTGAGAGGACATTATGGCTGGACTTGAGACTAGGCTTAAACCATAAGCTTACTGGAGTTACTTTTTAAGAATTCTGGTTTGAAAAATTCCCTTGTAGTTGAAGTAAGATACATTGGAAAGGGAAGGTGCAAATGCAAATGCCTGGTCTAGAAGTTTTAAAAATATACTGTAAATATTGTAAATGAAAATGAGTGGAATTTATAGAATGGTGAGCATCAGGACACCATCCAGAGTTCAAAGAAGCAAAAGGAAGCCCCTTTGAACTCAGAATGAGAACAAGAAGCACTACTGCCATTCCCACTCCCCCATTTTGCTTCTCAATGCAAACTCAGTAGATGTAGTTCATTAGCACAGGTAGTTTAATCCACATTTAATTGCCTTATTCACGTCTAATTGCTTCCCATCCTATCTTCTCTGCTCCTGTTCTCACTGAATATGTTTGGTATTTTTCCTCTTCTTTACAGACTTACTCCTACCTTCTCTCCTGTGCTGTCTCACCCACCTTTCTTTAGAGATAAAAGGTTTTTTGAATTAATATAGTTTAACAAGCAGGAAAAGAAATTTAAATGTGTAGATTATAATGACACATTTTTATCCAGTGTTTTACTGTATATTCATAAGAGCTAAAGTATTGTGGTAGGTTTGCATTTGCATTCATTTGCCTATGAATATTCACTGGACAAATAACCCCATGGATTCTGCCTATTTGCTTTTCACTTTCATATTTGCTTTCCAGTTATTTTAGCAAACATATTTACTGGCAGGAATCCCTAAGAAATCCAGCAGGTTTTCGAAGGCTGTTAGGTTCCTCATTAGGGAGCTGATCCTAGGAGTTATACCTACTCTGCCTATAAAAAGAAAGTGATATTCAGTCAGAATTAACCACTGTAGCTGAAAGGTGAAATTTTAAAGACTCACAATAAAGGGCTTCTGATTCTTCACAGGTTAAACAAATATCAGCACAAAATAATTGTTGTGTAACTGGTGAAGAACAAGTAATTTGTAGAAGCACATAAGCAACATTTGACCTGTTTAGTAAAAGAGATAATTAATCAAAGAAGTTATTTGCTACCAAATTCCTGCCTATCCATGACATATTTGAATTTACTGCTACTCTTTTGGTAAGAAACTCATGAAGACATTGCTTGGAAGAGGTTTTATGTGCAATTGTAGGCCTTGGGAAATTTTTAGAAGTACTTGGGGTTGGTCAAAGATTCAACTCTAGTGTTCTTATCATTGATCTCTTGTTCCATCTACCATGTCACACCGAGGAGCTGAGATTAATAATGATGTTACAGCATTTGTCATATGTGGCCTATTCTGTGCTTTGCTTCTGCCTCATTACAAAAATGATGGGAAAACCCTAGTTCTAGCAGTGGGGTTCTTTTGAGGAGTGAATGGTGCCTTAGAGGTATATTGATATTTATGGGGCTGTGCAAATGTGCACTGCAGCCTACTTACAGGGTCTATTTAAACCCTGGATTAAGCAGCAGAACAGTTTGTCCAGTCTAATGCCCTTCTGTGCTGCTTGTTGCCTTGGCTGGTTGGAGACCCCCAGGGAGAATGTCATCTCAGGGGAGGGAGAAGCTCAACCGATACTGGATTTACTTATTGCCACTTTCTGCCTCTGGTATGGGACAGTTAGGGCTGAAATGAGCTGCAGAGATCAGAACTATTCCGTTTCAGTTTCTGAGGGAATCTTTTCTGACAGCCTGCTGGACAGCAGGGAGGCACAGTTCTGCATGTAGATTGCAGACAAGGATGTGTTTGCTGTAGGCTGATTTGTCCTCTTGGGAAGAAGAAGTTAACCTGTGGGCAACACCATGCTGCTCTAATGAATTCCAGTATCTCAGCTAGCTTATTTAGAGCTGGAACAGATACCAATGCACTACTCTGCAGGCTGCCATATCGATGTATGCTGGAGTGTGAAGTCTGAGGATCATTGTGGGGGAAGCATAATTCACTTCCTAATATTTCTTTGAAATCAGGCTGCTGGGTCACAGCAAATGTGAAGGGGTGTGTGAGACTGGGAATAAGGCTGGATACTTCAAATGAGAAAATAGGATTGCTGCTGCCTGTCTGCTCTGGGTCCTGCACAGGACCTTGCTGTAGCAAGTTGGCTGGGAACCTGCTCCTGAGAGTCTCTGCCACATGAAGGAATGGCAAATAGGGCAACTGTGTCCTATGGAGCAAGCTGGGTGCAAGAGTGCTGCTTTTCTGGGAGCTCACTGCTGTGTACCACATTCCCTCCTCTCCACACTATCAAGAGGGGAAGGGGCTTAATGTGGAGGGTGGGTGTCTCATTGTGTTCTCTCTGGACTTGTGGGAGGAGAATGGCAGTCCTACCAAACTGAAGTGCAGGCAAGTTGTTAGCTTCCCTTGCCTCAGGGAATACCTAGCCAAAAGAAGAGAGAAGAATAAATAAAGGGAGGTATGTTAAGGGTTGGGGGAAAACTAAACCACTGTGATATTTGTATTGCTGCAGTGATTTTGACATTGAACCACAGAAATTGATTTCTTTATTTCTTCACTGTCTGGGGCAAGATTTGCCTTGCAATTTTATTGTGGATAAGTTCACCATGTGGATTTCCTTTCCCAGGCAGTTTTAGAACCACGGTAATCTTGCAGCAGACTGGTGGATATTGCTTCCAAAAAGTGTGTTATATTGGACACCTGGGTCAAAGCTGTTCTTCTGTCCCCAAAACATAGATTAGTACATATCTAGCTTAACACTTGAGAGAGGTCAGTTGATTCTGTACACTGATCTGGTACTTAAATCAAAGCTACAATCATTGGAATTGCCATCAAATTAGCTTTTGAAATTGAAGTGATCACTTTTAATCTTCCTATTACCATTTGCTTCCTCTTTCTAGCATGATGATTTTTTATAGTTTATTTATTTAGATTTCTTATTTATTCATTTATATGACATTTATTGCATCTATACCTGGAAGCTGTTGCTAGGTATATGTTGGGGTTTTTTCCTGTGAACAATCAAGCCTGGCTTCTGGAAACTGTCAGTAATGCATCCACAGGAGAACATTTATGACAAAAGCAGTCCAGGGTGAAGTTTCTCTTGCATTGCAAGGTGGTAGGTGTGATAGCTCTGTGGTTCCTTGCCTCACAGAGCACTGGCAGAGTAGTTACACTGAACAGCACCCCAAGGCTGCTTGACAGAGGGGTTACTGTATCCTGACCTCTTTTTGTTGAGCCCAGCCTTGTAAATCCTAATGTATTGAGACCATTGTCTATCTTATCATGGTAGCCAATATGTTCTTGTAATATCCAGGTCAATTCTGCCTAGAGGCATAGATAAATTCAGCAAGTTGCAAAGATGGTGCAAAGGCAACTTTTTCCTTTCCTCACACATTATAATGGGCAGAATCTCAGAAAACTGGAGGTTTTTTGAGCTGCCTGAAAGCAGTGTAGTTCTCTGAGGAGCTCATTGAAACCACATATTTACAGATAACTGGAGTTCTTAGCTACAACAAACACAGGTGATTCCGCTAGTAACTAGCTCCCAGGCAATCCTATTGAGTACATTGAAATCACAATAGAAAATTCAAAGTTTAGGGCTAGTTGTGTGACCCAAGAAAATTCTTTTATCCCTTGCATTTATTCTGGTTGTGTTAAGCACTCTAAGATACTCTGGGGAATCATACTGCACATCTACTGAAGTTTCCAAATGTTTGCCGCAAGCAATTCCAAAGAGATTGCATTGCGGAAATCTGATCTGAAATCTACTGAAACATATTTAGCTGGCATGAGCCTGAGTAATACTGTTAAATGGCATTGAAAAACTGCTGTGCATACATTAATTCCAGACAATGTGCATATTATCTTAAAAAAACTCCCAGTTCCAGAAAAGAAGATTACATGAAAGATTATTCAGCACCAGGATGAGCAATGATGCTTTTCCTGCCTTTGCCATGCAGTAAAAACATGGACAAAAAGTACAAAGTCAACTAACATTGGAAAGATATGTACATGTCCTGAATTAGTATAGGCCCCAGGTGGGTGGTAGCATCTACATAATGACCCAATCCCAGACATTCAGTTGGATGTCTGGGATGGTGTTTTGCTGAAGGGATTTGAACATTTCTGGCTTCCAGGAGATAAGAGATGCCTACAGCTGTTGGAGAAGACAAGTTTGAATTTCCTTTTTGAAGGTTACTTTTTTCACCTAGCAGCTTTAGGTTTCCTGAATTGATATGGTGACTGTTTCAGCCTTTTCTGATTCATGGAGAGCCTTTGTTGTTGTGGCTTTCGAAAAGAGAATTATGGTCTTAAAATGCTCCCAAATAGCTCTCTTTGCATAGGGTTAATGGTTATGGTCTCTGGTTAATACTTAGATTTTAATTTAGTGTTTAACATCCTTCCAGTCAAGTCTGATGCAGGAGTGCCCATGACATTCCTCATGGTTGTCCACTCTTTGTTAGCCAGCTGCTGAGCTCTGCCCTCTGGCAGTTCATCACAGGGTTGATTATCAGGCTTTCCCATACACAGATGCATTTCTTTTCTGGTCATGCCACTTGCTTTATCTATAAATCTTGGCTATTTCCTCTCAAGGTTAGGTTATTTTGGGCTTTGGACTGACTATCGAGAGGTGACTGAGCTCTTGCATTACTGATGAAAAGGAGTTCTTTCAATCCTGCATCCATTTTTGTAGCTATCTGGGAGGAAAGCAAGGGGATTAATCACATTTTCAGGGAGCATGTGTGGAGATGGGATGCAGTTTTGATTAACCTTCTCTGCACACCTGAAGAGCCTTTTTCTTTCAGATCCATACACCAAACAGATGGTTTTATATGTGAAGTTGATCGGTTTAGTTTCTATGGAGGGGATTTTATTTATTGAAATTTTATTTAATTAACTGAAAACATTTTTGGATTGCAGTCTTTGGACTTAATAATACAGTTATGTGGGACTTGTGTCATATCAGTAAATGCTTCCTAGCATGGTTCCATCAGTTGCGTTCAACCTAATTCCAGTGCTTAACTTGGACTCTCTCTTGGTTAAATTTTTTGACAACTGCTTGACAGGAGAGATGATTATAAGTTCTGCCTACCATAACAAAATTTATTTTTCCTTGTGAGTCATGGAGAACCGTTATAAAAAGTCTACCTGCTCTGAAAATGATGGTGAGTGATCCAAGTGGTCCCAAGTGAATGGTCTGAACACAAGGATCTCGGGTGAAAAATGTCATCATTTTTGGCACCGGTACTGTACTTCTTAGAGATAATTAGACAGAGGCCAAAGAAGGATTTAATTAGGGTCTAAGTGGCTGTATCCCTATAGATGAATTTCAAGATGATGTTAGGTTGGATATAATTACCAATTTATTACAATACATGCNTTCTGAGGCTTTAGATTTTAGGCGTTAGGTGATATCTCAAATTAGTTGGGATTAGGTAGACTTGATTTAACATTGATTTTATTGTGGTTATTTTCATAGCATCTGATAATCCTAAAATGTTAAAAAACTTAGTCATGCTCATGAGCTAATCTTCATGTATAAGACCCTGAAATCTTGTAAGTTGAACATCTTGCTCTTTATCATGCTGGTGTGTGCCTATGGCAAAGCAGGAAGTTAAACCAGGTTTGAAGAGCCAAGAGCTCGTGCCCAAACCAGTGAACTCCTGACCTGCAAAGGGCAGTAAACAACTACTGCTCTACTAAAACTTTTCATATACAGCTCCTATTTTTCTTAGAATTAGAGTGTATTCCTTTACTAGTTTATTTCTGTGTCCTATTTCTGCAGCTGGACCTTCTGACATGTTACCTACATAACTCTGAATTATGTATCAGACATAAAACTCTTAAAGGCTTCTTCAGAAAATTTGGCTGGAGGGCATAAATTCCCTTCCTCTCACATGCCTTTCAAAGGTTTTCTGTGGGGATTGTAGGGTACCTGAAAGTAAAATAGTAAAATAGTAAAACACTATATGTAAGATAATATAGTAAAAAAAAAAGAGGATGGCAGTGAAAGCTTCATCTTACAGGCAAGCTGAAGACTTTGGAGGCTGTTCTGGGTGCTGCATAGCTACCTTTAATGACTATAGATCAGTGGAATGTAAAACTACTTGCCAGGAAAACATAAACATGACTATTTGCAGGTTATTTGAACAGAGACATGAGTATGTTGATCATGTAATCTAGTGGGAAGTCCAGAGGAATATTCATAAATGACATCTCATTGATTCTGGTATTTTACTAAGAATATAGCGGTGCTGGAAGCTTGATAATTTTTTTTTCCCTAGAAATATGGGGTGCCAACCCAGAGATGTCTTCAATATGTTCTGAGAGGGTTGTGAAAAATATCAAGTTCCATACTTGAAATCAAGCATGTTGCATGTGATACAGGAAGGTACAAATAAATGCATTCACATAGGGTAAAATACTTTGGAAAATGCTCTGGTGCTCTGCACACTGTGTGTGGTAGAGCTCAAAGATGCAGTGAGCATGGAGATGTGTTTGCTCAGATTAAGGAAATCAAATATTCCAAATTAATCTCTAGAAATTACTTGAAAATATTAACCACTCTTACTTGTCATTCAAAGCTTTGCAGACCAAAGTGCGTCCTTACTGAAAGGTAATATGCTGTTGCAGAGCAGCAGGGACTGGGAGTTGTAATAAAAACACTGACATTTTGAGAGTTATTACTGGGAGTGATACCATAAATACCAGTTTACAGAGGAATAAACTGAGGGGCAGGCCTATTTACCACACCCAGTAAGCTGAAAGTGAGATCCTGAGAGTCCTGGCTCTCAGTCTGGGCTCTGACTGCTAGCAGATTGCCTTCTACTGTAGAAGAATAACATTCAAATTTACACTATTTGCTATGCAGTAATGTAATAGTGAATAAACAGATCTTTCTGGTAGTAGCAGAAGCCAGGAAATGGAAAGGAAATGGTGATCTCTTTTGGTCTCAAATGTTTCCCAATTCTATTTAAGCAAAAAGGTTTTATCTGTTAAGATGCGTAGAGCAATATGTAGGCAGAAGCTGCTTTATGCATGAACTTCTATTTTCATTCTGATTTTAACAATTAGCATTGAGTTCTGTGTTAATTACCTAAAAAAACTTCAGAGGTGATGGTAGACATGGGAGATCTATGATAATAGGAACATGTTGCCATAGACACAACTGTTCAATATGACAGTGGGACACTGCTGCGTGAAGAAACCCACTGAAGTTGTGTTTCACAATGCCCTGAATTTATGCAGTTGTGAAAAATTAATTATAATCCTTTCACTGAAATACCATGATGTTGATTCTAAAATATTCAACAAGCTATTTCAATGCAGAGGGCTGTCAAATGACAGAGAAAGCCAGAGCATCAGAAGCACTGAGATACGTTTAAAAGTTTTTATTCTTCCAGGTGGCCAACATTTTTGAGCATTGCCCAGCTTCATTATGGGTTTTAACAGCTTCACTTGTGGCTTGGGAATTTCTACATATTTTTCAAAAACCTGTCTCATTAATTGACACGAAATGCCACTATTTATAAAAAACATAAGGAAAGAGGCAGAGAACAATGCAAG
>VZTN01010342.1:0-21936 GCA_013400515.1 Erpornis zantholeuca
TGTTTTTGTTTTTTTTTTCCCTTATATTTATTCTCTCTGTTAACCTTCAACTATGTCTTTGCAGTCTGTCCCATTCTTCCCTTCTCTTCCTTCAGTTTATGTCCTGCTAATCCCAGGTGTCCAAATATATGTCAATGTTCTAATGCTCAGAGACCAGCCCTGAAGTTGTAGCATCCCAATGTTGCAGTGGAGCATACAGGGTGCATATGTGACTTCTGTATGTCAGAACAAGGTTATAAAAGACCTGTATCTCGGATGCAGGAGTCCAATTAAAACATCACAATGACAAGAACATCAGCATGGTTTAAATTCTACCCATCTATAAATCTTAGGTAGTGAAAATAATTTTCCTTGTCAAGTTTTTTCATTCCAAAGAACCTAGAAAACAAAGCTCTGCTTCACATTGCCCCGTTTTGTTTTCAAAATGAGAGCAGATTTTGCTCTTGACTTCTAAAAAGACAAAAATTATATTTCTGGTGCTTGATGCACTAGTTTAAATAATTAGTCTGAGTTTACTGCAGTCCTCCAAGAAAATATTATTTCTGTTTTCTTTTAAGACTTGATGTATTTCAATCTTCAGCATTTCCACATTAAATACTTGCAGACGTGATTGGGTTTTCCTCAGTCACCAGTGCTGAAGATGGTTACTTCTGCTGGTGGAAGTAGAGGAAACATGACATACATAATGCAGAACTTTTCTTATCCTTCCTCTTTGGCACAGATGCGTTTTCCTTTCTTCCATGGCTGTTTTTCTACATGAACTAGTTTAGAATGAGAAACCAGATTATGACTCTGCTTTCCCCAGAAACTGACAAGAATGGCTGCTGTGTGAACCACTGGCTGTTCCATCCTTATTTTCAATGCTTTTGAAAAGACTCTTATTATCCATATATACACTGGCTTCCTCTCAAGAATGCATGAAGAAACATTTTATTCAACGTGGCATGAGCAATTAGGCTTTATCATACCATAGGACAGAAGTTTCTGCTCCAAACCTAGGCCTCTTACAATGTGTATGAAAAACCATAATTTTCAAACTTAGCCAATCTTCCATTAAAAAAAAAGTACTCTAAACCATTCTATAGTAATAACTTATATTAAAAAAGGGCTATCTGAAGTGAAGCTAGACAAAAATAAATCTATTAATGTATAGTGTGTACAGGGAGGCACAAGAAATAAGTGTTATATTGCTTCATTTGTGATAAGAAAAACTGAAGTTGAATGAAACTGTCAAAAATTAAAATTAACCCTCCTAAAGTATGCTGGCTTGCATCCTTTGCTCTGTCAACATCTAAGCAGGATATCACCTCTTCTGTATGAGAAAAAGAAAAGAACAAAACCAGAAAGCCACCAATTTAATGATTGCTTTTATGTAAATATACAAGCATGTGCGCTCATGCAGAAGAGCATATACAGAGTGATAACAGCCTCTCTACCTATCACATAGACAGAGATTATGCCATTATTATCCCTCTGCACTTAAAATGCATTTTCCATTAATACAGAGAAGCTTCTTCAAGACTGACATTTACAGTACCACCCTTGCAACAGCAGTGTAATTGTTTCCAAAAGTAAACTAGAAGCCAGGCCTTGCAAGTATTTCTGTTCATAATTTCTGATCTCAGAAATTTTTTTCTAAACTTAAGGCTAACTTGTGAGCTTAAAAGAGGTAAAGATTTGTTTGGTTGAAGTAGATTTGCACTCCTGTGCAAGTTTTATTTCTGACTATCACCTCATATAGATGTGATATAATTCCTTTTTTTTTTAATCTACATTGGTGTTAGGGAGTTTAATTAGGATTCAAGAAAAGGTTGCCTAAATTCCAAAAAGTTATGACATCTTACTGCTTCATGATAGTCATTAATTTGCCTTTTTATATTTCAAACAAATCACTGTGTCTAGCAAAGAAATACTAATTGCAAACCAAAATCAAGAGAATTTCTGTAAACATAAACATAATACCATATCATGTCAATTTGCATGGCAAAAAGGAATATGGGAAGTATTATAAAGTCAGAAGTAAGGTTCATTTTGTATTGTAAGATGTTATCTCTGAATATTAATTGATTTTTAAAATTAATCCACATAGTTTCAACTTTTCAGTGCTGCTTTCCATTAGTATTCCAGCTATGAAGTTTGCTGCAGTTTAGAAGTTCTTTGTGGATCTATGTATGGTTTCTATTCAAGGCCTGAAAAAATATATTATATTGGATGGAATATTCATGGGAAGACTTTCAGGATTCTATTACATAAAACTGAGTTTGTAATTCTGTACAGTCAGAAAGGAAATCTAGAACCTATTCTTTTATTGCAATGCCAATCACTCTATACCATTCTACCTATAAAAATGGAGTGAACAGACTGTGCTGAATTGTTAAAGCATAACACTCAAAAAATTCACTAATGATGCAACCACCTACAGACATTTTTTCGTCTGACAAAATGGAACCATCACCCAGGCTCTGAGAGAGTCCCTGCAACAGCAACCAAAAACCTACCCACCTGGACAAAGGAGACTGCATGTCCCCAGCTGGAACTGGCTACCTAAATCCATCAGGAGCTAGATAATAAGGTAACACCTAACTCCTCAACAGCAATAAATAGCCCCCCTCAGGAGGAACACAATGCTCAGATCCACCATGTGGAATTTGCAGGCTGAGGAGAGGAATTGCCAGATGTAGGAGCTGAGCTGTCAGCAATGATCATGGTGAGCCTTCCATTCCCAGGGGTCATCTGAATCTGCTGGATGAGCAGGGCTGAGCTGTGATTTGTGTGAGGTCTGTGTTTGCAGGGCAGGCATCACTGGCCACAGGCTTTATTTGTCCTGCCAAGCAAATCAACTTTAGGTTGTGTGTCAGTGACTGCTGTAATCTGCTTGAACAGCCACCACGCCCATTTCTCCAGATATCCAGAAAAATATGTCATGGCTGATGAGCAGGTAAAACACAGATGAGATCTGCATCTCCTGAGTCAGAGACTCAGTCCACAAAAGACTTAAGAAACCTGTTCTCAACCCTTAGTGAACAGAGGTCCAGGGCCAAGATGAAGGAAGAAAATCTCAGCCTATTGTTCATAGGAAACCAAAACCAAGACTAAAGAGTCACAGGGGACCTAATCCAACATTGCAAGGGATTACATTTTGTTTGACTGACAGTGTGTCCCTTAGTTATTGTAGAAAATGCACAGCCTCAAACTTGCCATTTAGCAAAAAACTGAGGAAATCTACTCATAAAACATTTTCAGCTACATGCTCTGTGTGCTTTAGGCATTTCAGTCGGGGTAAATGCACAAAACAGCACAGGTGCCCAAACTCTGTCTTTTTTTCCCTGCAGACCCATCAGTTCAGTCTCTGATAAACTGAGCAACCCAGCCTAACTGGTGTGGACTTTGAGAGGCTTCACCCTGGTATTTACAAAGTAGTTGTCCACATCTGAGCTAGTCATTCTCAGGCCCCTTTACAATGACTAGCAAGACACAGAGAGAAGACATCTTCTTTTGGTCCAGTGAAATATGTTTTGTAAGTTCCCATTTCCCTCGGTGACTACCATTAGATGTTTAACTCACTAGGGCCAGCTAAGCTGCGAACATTAAAATCTGATTTTAGTGTTTCTACTAGCCACTTTAAGTGGCTTTTCTGTTCAACATGCAAATGTCAAAGGTGTTGATTCTGTAGTGTCAAGCTAACTGCAGACACACAACAAAGATGCTGAACATAGTGCTGAGGATGAAAAACTAGCTCTGTATCATAAAGGCAGGTGTTAAAACATTGAAGCTAAAATGCTTAACCTGCCTCTTTGTTTCTATACTCCTCAGTTCCTCATGCTTTAATAGTGACAATGCACTTCTCTATTTCTCAGAAACTTTTGAGTATAATTTTGTAAACAGAGAAAAATCATATTTTACAAAAAGTACAAAACAACAAGAAAAATAGCACTGCTAAGTAGAGACAGCCATTCCTTGTTGACAAGTCTGTTTTTCCTAAATTAGAATTAAAACCCTTTTCAATCTTCCATAATTAAAATGGTTTTTAAGAGGATGAAAAAATAACTAATTTTATTTTCCCACTGTTTTTTATTATATTCAATCTGAAAAAGCATTCTAGCCCAGCTTGTCAGAGGTATTGAGAAAGATAATTCATTCTGAAATCAGCCAGAGCTCCATTTGTAAATCCAGATCCACAGTATCTTTGGACACATTCAACAGAAAACCAACTTAATAATTAGTAATGCCTTATTTATCTAACAGAAATGCATTGAGAACTAGAAAATATTAGCCATTTTGCAGTGTACCATATTTCCATTCCTGATTAGATTCACTAATATGTTTGGATTAAATTATGGAAAATATTCATATTTACCAAGTGCAAGTATAGCTATGCTTTCAGGGTTTCTGCAATATCAGTTATCTTCTCCTATACCTTTTCTGCACCTGCAATGGAGAGGAGAGATGGAGTGATATGCACAAGATCACAGCTTTTCTATGAGTTCTTACACAACCAGATTTTTCAAAAGGCAGAATATTGTGGTTTTCTTGAAATACACACTACATTCCCTACTTTGGTAGCAGCATGTCAGAAATCACGATCAGATGAACTAATTTTGCCTAATTAAAAGAAAAATAGCTAAAGGAAACATAGGTGTAATGTTACCCAGGAGCTGAGTAGCTGCATGGCACTGGAGACACATGAGGAGAGAAAACTGGACCTTGGAGGTCAGGCCAGTAGCTGCTGCTGAGGAGAGAAATGGGAAGAACTCAGGAGAAGGATGGGAACATACTCCCATGAGAGAAGATCCCACCTCAGGCAACGGGAAAATAAGACCTATATTAGTGTCCTGGGTTATAATGTAAAATGTGTCCAGGGGGGTGTATTCTATTACCACCTTCACGTTTCTGTTAAAACCAGGTGGGAGAGCACTCCTCCCTCAGTGTTATCTTTTGTTAATGGGCCCATCAGTGCCCTGCACATGACTCAGAGATAACTGGCTCAGAGACTATCTCCTGTTAATGGCCCATCAGGCTTTATCTCATGACTCACCATCTCATTGTGAGATACTCCGCCCAGGGGGAGGAGCCAAGCATCCCATCTTGGATATAACTGAGGCTCTGGGACTACAGCTTTAGCTTTCTTCTCCACTGGATTCCCAGTGGATAGGAGCTACATACCTTCCGAGGAACAAAGGACCCTTTTACTGGATCACTGCCTCAGCTGAACTACATCCATAATTTCAGAGGACTGTAGCCACCATCCCTTTGGACTGCTACTGCTACCCTGACTAACAGGGTGCCAGGTTGTATCTGGCTCTGCCAGTTTAAACCAGTGTGTTTATTTTCTTTCGTTTCTTTTCCTTTCCTTTTCCTTTCCCTGCCTTTATTCTAATTTTCTTAATAAATTGTTATTCTGACTCGGTGCCTCCCACTGGTTTGTTTTTTCAAACCAGAACAATTAGTGTATTAGATTAATCTTAATGGAAAGAATATCAGGATAGACTGTGTTTTCTCCCCCTTAAAATTCCTGCAGTAAGAGCATCTTAGATCTACAGGTTTTTGAGATGCTGTATTCTTACCTATTCTCAATTGTTCTGTTTGTTAATTTCAAGTTCTAGGGGTGATTTCATCATCTGACCTTTACATTTCCTTTTCAGAAGAATTCTGAAATTTCCTTTCATCTGGAGATGCCAGTGCAGCAGACTTCAAGGGAAAAAGTGACACTCTCCAGAATAAGATCAAATACAGCTTGTTTAAGAAAAAACAAAGAGAAAACTTGAAGAGAGAAAGAAGCAAGGCAAAATAAATTTGTAAAATGCTTTGCGTCTTTTACAAAACCTCACAAATAATACAGATGTTTTTACAGTCACAAGGGAATCTGATTCACCTGGAGCATTTTGGCAAGTTCTCATAAATTCATGGATTTTAATTTTGCACCAGTTTTCTCCAGGATTCTAGTAAATGTACTGCCCTTACAGATTTAAAACACAAAAAGGACTTTCTGTTTGAGGCCTTTCTCTCTTCTGTGTCTCAAAGAGAATCAGGATTACCAATATTTTTCAAGTTTTTCTCAGAGGTTTCCTTGAATTGACAGGGATAGTAGATTGGCCTCACAGGTCAACTTCATTCTCACCCACAGTTTAGGAGCCCTGTAGACTGAAGATAATAAGAAAAAGTAAAACAGCACTCTTTAATCCTGTGTTATCACACAAAAATCACAGTTTCATGTTCAAACATAACTAGGTCATTTTCTTGCAAAAGAAAGATAGATTTGGTGTATTGTACTTTCTAAAGAAAGCCCACTGCTTTAGCCACTAGTAACTGCCCTTTTTGTTGAACTACTGGTACTTACAAAGGCCAAATGATTTCAAAAGTTATCAAGTGCTGATGCATTAGAAGAAAACATAGGATGGCCTCTTCATTTGGTCCAAATGCAAAAGATCTGCCTTGAAATGGCATTTCTTTTACAACTTCTTCAGTAAAGGAAATGGAAACCAGTTTGTAATGTATCCATTACTCTTACCAGCAACTCCTGTCCTAAATTATTTTCTTTCAATCTTAAGTCAATTAAATCCTAACTCACAATATTAAATCAATTATAATGTTAATCTGAGACTTTTCCTTTCAATATTGTAATTGCTTCTACAAAGCATTGGAAAACTCTCCAAAACCTCCCAAACCCTGCAGTCGAGCCTACTACAGCAAATAACTCCTGGCCCCTGTACATGTACAAAACATGGATGTTTCAAATTCCCCCTTCTTTGATAAGGAAATGTGTTAGAGGGAAATATAGATCACAATAACATCTATTGGAACATATTTTATTAGACTGTTGCTATTAAAGGAAGAGAGCATTATTAAGCATTATTAGAAGCAGATACTTGCATGGTACATTTGCTTGTCTCCTGCCGCTGTTGCCAGCCCCAGGCTCACGCTGTCACACAGGCGCTGCCACACGCGCCCTCACTCCCAGTCCACACCCAGCCGAGCCTGGCCCGGCTGGTCACTGCCCAGGGACAGCTGCCCTGGAGTGACAGAGGCTCGGGGCAGGCGTGCACAGAGTCCCCCACAGGTCCCTCGTTCCCTCAGCAGCACATGTGGACCTGGTGTCTCTGAGGGTGCACCTGGATGGGGACTGACTGCACAGCCCCTCGCTGCACTGACATGGCCTGGTGGCCTTACACACACTCCACAGGCTTTTTGTCTCTCATTTCTTGAAGATAAAACATGATGACAAGTTTTTAATCTGTCAGCATTTAGGAGATTTTCACCCTTTGTCTCAGCATGTGCTCTTCCTCTCTTCACACTGCTCTGTTCTCACCTTTGGGTGTTGAGAAGGTCTGCTCACATCCACTTTATGGCACATGAATGTGTATGCTGACTTCAATCTCATCTCCCCCTCTAGCTGTGTGTACTAGCTTGAAAACAAACCAGTGGGAGATCACAAGTCAGAATCATAATTTAATAGGAAAATTAAAATAAATGCAATAGTACAAGAACACTGACAGAGTCAGGATACAGCCTGACACCCTATTAGTCAGGGTGGTGGTAGCAGTCGAGATAAAGTGGTGCTGTTGAAGCAGGGATACTGTAGAAAAGGGGCCTGGTGTTCACCTGAAGGTCCAACAATAGCTCTTGTCTTCTGGAAACACGGTAGATAAGGGCTGAGCACACAGTTCCAAACCCCAGATTATATCCAGATGGGAATGCTTGGCTCCTCCCCCTGGGTGGAACATCTCCCAGTGGGCTGATGTAATTCTGTGAGTCATGCAGTGAGTCCTTGATTGCACATTAACAGAGATAGCTCCTGGAGGGAGTTATCAGGGATGAGCCATGGTAGGAGATAATGAACACTGCCCCACCTGCTTTAACAGCTTGTGAAGATGATAATAGAATACATACTATTGGTTACATCTTGCATTGTAACCTAGGACACAGTGACTCTGGTGGTCCCTGTTAATTCATTAAAACAATTAACTCACCTAGCAGAGATTAAGTATAATTTAGAGACTTGGGATAGGGGAATAGGATTACCAGACTCCTTACTCTATTCTTATTCACATCTGAAAGAAGTGCCAGTAAAAAAAACTTCAAAGCCTTGGTGGCAAGTGTTGAATTGTAACAGACACAAAAACATCTCGTGTTACATACACAGCTAATTACACTGTTGGTGATTAAGAAAAAACGGAGCCCAAGCCCCAGCTGGTGTTTGACACAGTTGCCAAAGTGGATTATCTGGCCCACTGATAAATAAATATTGCAGATAGCTTCCCCAGATAGCAATCTGAAATTATTGCCCTGAAAATTGTGGAGTTGATAATGTGAAATGAACAAAAAATCCTTGTCCAAAACTAAAGCACAATGTATTATTTTGGGAGAGGATGTGACAGCTCCAGTCTTTAATCTGGCTGCACCGAGCCACACTGTGCTTTCAGTCTTTCCCTTCCAACCTATGTAACTTTGTAGAGTTTCATATCCAGATATATGGATTGTAGCATGAGCAAAGAAATGAGTAATGTAATTTGGTGGCCATCATCACAGAACAGACAGCATGGGGTTGGCTCTTCCGTTATGACAGCAAACAAAATTCAATTACTGTTTGGATAGGATCAATTATTGCTGAACTACCTGCCAAGTCTATTTGCTCTGTTGGCATGAAAAGAGCAACTCAACAGAAAGGATGTCAAGTATTTCTGTGGTAAAGAGTGAGGGCAGGGGGAGAAGAAACAGAACCTTAATAAGAAGCACTGAACAACAGTAAGACATTTTGGGCCATAGTTTTGCTGTGAAAAGTCCCTAAAGTGTGACAAAGAAAGTAGTATCAGGACAGATCCCAGATGGAGCTCAAAAGGCTATCAGCTGTGCTTTGCAAGCACTCTGCAGTGCCTGGAGAAAAAATTGCCTTGCAGCTGGTCAGTGGAAAAGTCACTGCCGTGCTCAGCGTAAAAATGTCACTGATATTCTATCACTACCATCACAGTTTACATGCACAACAAATTTTCTCCAAGCCTTTTCAATTAAATCAGAGAAGAAAAGCCTGTGGAAAAAGGCATTCACGTGTACCAATGCAATTTAGAATCTGACTATTCAGTAGCACAAGGCTATGAGCCTACTTCACTTTCCTACGGAACACCTTTAATCTTTATTTGTTAATTGACATAAAGTGGCAAATATCAAGTAGAGGTATGCTTATATTTTAGTAATCTTTCAAGTGGTAGTTTCCATGTAGCTTTTGAACTCTGGAAATTTGAAGTACTGATTTTGTTATGGGAATGCTGAATCAAGAAAATAGTGGGAATTCAGACAACAGTGGGGAAAGGCAGATGCTTCTCTCTTTCTTAATTTGAGAATAGGGAAGGGATTGGATTGTAGATTATTTAAAGGTAATATAACCTGGAATACATAGACTAATCTATACTTATTCACATCACTATATGCAATCACATGATACTAAAAGTCTTAATTTTGAGAAGCTTTTAAAAAACTACTGACTATGATACTTTTCTGGGTGCATATGAAAATTGTGGATATATGAGCATACTATTTTATCTGACTTTAATTTATGAGATGTGAATTTTAGAAAGCAGCCTGGGCTATAACTTACAACCTGTAAAAAACTCACAACATTATTTACTGTAATGAATTTCTGTGAAAAGCAATGCTAGAAAAATGAACTGAAGGCACCATTAAGCAAGTGGTAAATAAAAAGGTAATTTAGCAAGATCATTTATTTAGCAAGTGGAAGCAGCCGTTGTTGCCCCTACTTTCGACTTCCCACTGGCTCCAAAGAGGTGGAATACTTTACCACTTGCTTCTATTAGGCAATTATTGTAAGGATACTGATGCTGCCAGGCTCAAATAAGCTCTGATGCAGTGATATCAGATCCCATGATCCATCAAGTTCAGGTTTTAACCTCGCAAGCCAGGGACACCTTTCCCATCCTCTTGACTGCAGAAATAGGTTCAACACATTCATGTGGCCCTGACAGCAGTAACAATGGTGTGATGTGAAAATTTTGTTTTCTGCTTTTCTGGGTTTTGACCCCCTTTTTCACCATCTTTGTACTTCCCTTTTCCACCCCCAGTCCCAAAGGAACAACCCGCTGATGCATATTTACGACCATTAATCCCAGTTTCAGTATGCCTTTACCTAAGTACTCCCTGCCTTATGTGCTATCATAAGGTACCTTTGCACTAGGCCCTGCTGACCTTTGAGGATTTTGATCCCCAAAATGCCACTGGTCCCCCCTTATCTGGGAAGCTGGCCATCTTTCCTATAATTCTTCCTTAAACACCTGTTTTCATATACAGCCTCATGACTCTACCTATGTGTTTTTTCTCTCTCTGCTGTGCCACTGCCACATCCAGTGGTTTTTCACAGTGTCCAGTGACTTTTTCCATTCCACTGTGTTATCTCAGCCATTAGACACAATTAGTGGCCTAATCATTTATTTGTAGCTATTTAAAACAATTATCCGTTAACAATATATAATCTATGCTGTGTTGTTTGTATATACTGCATAATGCATGTCTGTCTGCAGAGTATCTCAAACTCCTCCTCTGTGTGGACCACTGAACTCCACAGAATTGGAGAATGGATAAAGTTGAAGGGGCCACAGTGGATCATCTGGTCCAAGCTCCCTGCTCAAGCAGGGTCATCCCCGAGCAAATGGCACAGGAGTGTGTCTCCATGGTTCTTATATGTCTACAATGAGGGAGACACCACAACCTCTCTGGGCAACCCATTCCAGTGCTTGGTCACCTGCACAGTAAAGAAATTCTTCCTGATAATCAGGTGGAACTTTCTGTGCATCAGTTTCTGTCCATTGCCTCTTGTCCCGCTGCCTGGCACCACCAAGAAAAGCCTGGTCCATCCCTTTGACACCTTCCCTTCAGACATGGACAGACATTGATGAGGTCCCCCCTTGAGAAGCTGTCTCTTCTCAAGGCTGAACAGGCCCAGCTCCCTCAGCCTTTACCTGTAAGAGAGATGCTCCAGCCCCTTACTCATCTTTGTTGCCCTCCACTGGACCTGCTCCAGGAGCCCAGAAGTGGACACAGCTCTCCAGATGTGGCTTCACTGGGGCTGAGCAGAGGGCAGGATCCTCTCCCTCGACCTGCTGCCAATGTTCTTCCTAATGATCCCCAGGACACCATTGGCCTTCCTGGCCCCCAGAACTCACTGCTGGCTCAGGGACAGCTTGTTGTCCACAGGACTCCCTGGTCTTTCTCCACAGAGCTCCTTCCCAGCCGGTCAGCCTCCAGCCTGTGCTGGTGCCTGGGGTTACTCTTTCCCAGGTGCAGGACCCTGCATTTGTCTGTTGAAGTTCAGAGGGTTCTTCTCTGCCCATCTTGTCCTTCTGAAACTTGTCCAGGTCCTTCTGAAGGGCTCATAGCACTCTGGGGTATTGGCCCCTGCTCCCAGCTTTGTGTCATCAGTGAACTTGTTTGTATTCCTCTTTTATGTTTTATTACCTTTAAAATTTATATCAGCTGAAAGAAAATTCAGGACAAATTGGAATATAGGGGCTTCTGAGAGTTTTTTCATTTGAACTGAAATATATATTTGCCCACTGGTGCTACTGTTAGTATGGTACACAAGTTAATTGCATTCAATTCATAATAAAGAAAACAAATTAATGTTCTTACATAGCAATCACTTTTTAGGAAACATGTTTCAGAGAAACGGACTTCACTAGAAACCTTGGAAGAATGAAATAATTCTATTTGTACTGCCTTGCCCTGAAAAACAGACAAATGATGCTGCTTTTTCAAAATATGTATGAAAACTTCATAAACAAATGACAATTCCGGTGCACAGTCCTCATTTTCAACAATTTAAAGCTTAGTGACTTCCTGAGTCCAAGCTTGTGTCTTTGTTGCTGTGTATCTTTATACAAAGAGACATTGATGCAATTTTTTGTAGATCTTTTGGGAGTGGAATCAAATACTATCACTGTTCCAGCCTGTGCATAATATAATAATGTCATGTTTCCAAACTTACACAGAGAGTAAAGTGATCCTGAAATGAGAATACTTAGTAAAGAATCAGAGGAAAAAATTATAAGAATTTTCTGCATAGAGTAAGTAATTTAAAAAGAAAGTACCTTAGAGAAATAATATCAGAAAAGGTTTGGGGTTTTTAATTGTAATTTTTTATCCCCAAGCCTTTGTTGCTGAATTTATAATTGTACAACTGATTATACAGAATGTAATGTATCATTTTATGCTGCTTATTTAATACAACATAATTCCTCTCATTTGCTTTATTAATACAACATACTGTGACAGGAGGAAAAATTGATTTATTTTAAAGTTATTTTTGAAATAATTATAGTAGTATTAGCAATTTTCCCCGGCAACCCAAGAATGTACTGAGTATAAAAACTGAAAAAGGTGTAACCATGAGATTTTAGATTTTAAAATAAATATGCATATATATAACACAAAAGAAAACTGATCCTTGGATATCATGGCAAAGAGTCACAGAAACGAAGGAGGTATTGGACCCCATTTTGATGACAATAATATAATAACCACTGCCCCACCCTCCACCCACACAGTTACACAGAAAAAGCTACTGAAATAATGTCATTAGGATTAAAAAGGCTAATACTCAGATGTAAAGATATTTTTAATACTATCGTGAGTTAGTTGCACACCTTGTTTTTCTGAAATAATAGAAAAAATCTCTGGAGATGAGTCCTGTTTATCACAGTCCAACCCCCCTGCCAAGGCAGGGTCACCTGGAGCACGTGGCATAGAAACTTGTCCAGGTGGGGATTGAATGTCTCCAGAGAGGGAGAATCCATGATCTGCCTGGGCAGCCTGTTCCAGTGCCCCGTCCCCGTAAAGTTCTTCCTCATGTTGAGGAGGAACTTGTTCTGTGTTAGTGTATGGTCATTGCTCCTTGTCCTATCACTGGGCACCACTGAAAAGAGCCTGGCACCATCCTCTTGGCACCCACCTTTGAGATATTTATATGCATTAATGAGATCCCAAAGTGGTAACTGTGCAAGGACCTGTACTGTAGCAATAGGAAAGATCTCTCCATGATTAGGAAAACTGAACGGTTCTTGCTAAGCTTCTGACAGGTAGATAGTAATTACTCAGTCCCCTTTTCAAATATTTTGACCTGAAAATCAGATTCAAAGTACTAAGCTCTCACAAATATGACAAAATCAAAGGTAACCTTGCTCTGCGAAGAGCTCCGGTGAGTCAGGTCGAATTTTGTATCTGAGATGACTTGCTTAGAGGAGATCTCCGTGTTTCCCTGTGTGCAGTAGCAAAGCTAGTTAGTTGAAGTCCCTGACCTATCCTCTTTCTGACACTTTGAAACTTCCTTCATAACACATTTTACTACCTACTTAGTTAAGCTGATTCAACTCTGCATAGGCAATCATGCTGTGAGCCAGACTAATGAAATCATCAGCATTCAAAAATAATAATACCCTTTTGAGAATATTCAGCAGTTTTTGTTTGTTTCTCTCTTTCCCATCGGCCAGCTTACAGCACTACCTTCACAAGCAGCTGAGGGTTCAGGGCTAGGAATGACTGATTACATGGTGAAAAGAGGCAAACTAGTGCAATAGTTTAGCCACTACAGAAACCCACAGAGCACGGTGACACCTCAAGCCTGGCTCTGGCAGGGCTGGTACTACACTGATGCCAATTAGCCCTAGTGGGCTCCAAGCACTCAGATGTGGAGCTAGGTGTAGCTTGAGGTTAAGTGCTCTCATCCTGTCATTAGCTGCCTGGGAAAAGAGGCCAACCCCCTGCCTGGCTACAAACTCCTTTCAGGTAGCTGCAGAAAATGATAAAGTCTCCCGTGATCCTCCTTTTCTCCAAGCTAAACAACCCCAGCTCCCTCAGCCACTCCTCATATGACTCACTCTCTAGATCCTTCACCGGCTTCATTGCCTTTATCTGGACAGGCTCCAGCACCTCAATGTCCTTCCCAAATTGAGTGGCCCAGAACTGGACAGAGAACTCAAGGTGTGGCCTCACCGGTGTTGAGTACAGGAACAAAGGAAAAAATCACTTCCCTGGTCCTGCTGGCAACACTATTTCTGATGAAAGTGAGGATGCCATTGGTCTTTTTGGCCACCTGGGCTCATCCTCAGCCAGATGCTAGCCAGCACCCCCAGGTCCTTTTCCACCGGGCAGCTTTCTAGCCACTCCTCCCCCAGCCTGTACTGCTGCATGGGTTTGTTGTGACCCAAGGGCAAGACCCAACACTTACCCTTGTTGAACCTTGTACCACTGGTCTCAGTCCCACTGTCTTGGAATTATTTGTTTTACAACAGTTTCTGCTATAAAATAGGCAATTATCACGTCTATGTCAAGTAATTATTTTCAGTATGCCATCTATGATTTTTATAGGCATAATAATAACTTAACCATTTTGCATGGTTATAAAATTCATGAGCTAACATTCCAGGAGATACATTATTCTATAAGTATGCTTTCAACCAACCAATATAAAACATATGACCAGTGACACCAAGGAATATTTTATCAGATATAAATAAAATTTTGTTTACCATCATGTGTGTTCATGGCCAACACCATATGGCTCCATTGTTCAGTTACCTGGGATATTTTTTCTTAGATATCTGTTTTAAATCTGCTTTAGTTAGTTTACCATTTTGCTTTGAAAAAAGGTACAAGTTACTGAATGTGAAAATGGGATCAAATGGTACTCTTCCCTGAAATAATGAACTATTGTACTAAGTATTTCAGAGAGGTCCAATGATTTATTCTGATCCCATGAACATTCACCCTACCATCACAGGCAGAAAAAGTCATTATTATATGATGAGTCATTATAGCTCTGTGATCACAGAGAACATTTTCTACAGATATTCAATATCCTTCCAAATTACATATTTCACAGAAGTAGGTCAAATTGAGCAGTGATTGAAGACTAACATTTCTGCAAGTACCCAGCTATCCAGATTTTATCAAGATAATACTGTAAAGAAGTGCTCTGCATATGAAGAATGGCTTATCTTTTTGTAATAGAGATCTAAAACTGCTATGGGTAATTCAAAGGTCTTTTCTTTTATGACCTCTTTATAAGTTCCTGCTCTCATTCTCTTCAGGTGTTATTAACTCATGTTGTATGAGATCAAGGTAAGTTCTGAGTCACTGACAATGTTCACCAGTTCTACATTAGAGTGAGAGGAAAACAGCAGGGGAACTGAACATGGAAATTCCTGACCACATGGAATCTTCTGCACATCACAGAAATGCCCTGGCACTATGGAGCTGTGGAGTATCAAAGGGTCTACTAGGGCATGTCTTTGGATATCAGATTGGCATCTATTCTTTATTGCTTAGTTCTCATAAGGGATTTTAATTTTCAGACTTTTGTTCCTGGTGAACAAGATCACAGGAACATATATTGCAGATTTGTGTCTACCTTTTATATTGCCCTTTACATCATTTGTTGGCCATTTCATTCACCATCTGCATTTCCTTCTAGAGATAAAACTGTCAACAGTTAACACCTGGACCACAATGCTTATTCAAGTAGAAGTCTGCAGAGTACATTTAACAATAGATTGTGACTGGGTGCCTCTGTCTTGGGAAGATGATGCTCCTGGCTTCAAAGAGAAGTCACTGAGCAGCAGAGGCATCTCATGCCAAAAAGGGCATTTGGTGTCCAAAGAAGATATAGCTCTGGTCACCATTAATTGACTCAGAGAGAGTCGCTGCAGATGAAGGTTCCAGTGTGGAAGGCTATATACAAAAAAAAAAATCTTGTGAGCTTTCTGTAGTAGCACTAATATTGCAATACAAAGAGAAAGGGAGTGTTTAAAATAGTACAGGAGAACAATCACAAGGTACAAATTTATCATGGAGCTCAGCAAAATAAGTAGTAATGACAGGACGTTACCCACTGAACCATTACCAGATTTTTTGGTAGACATATTAGAGGTGGTCAAAAAGAGAATTACCATTCTGTAGGAAAATCTGACATTTTGGAATCTGCTCTTATTATGATTAAAATGAAAAATCCAAATGTCAACATTTTCTATGCTTTAGTTCTAGGGAAGTATTTCTTTGGAAATGTCAGAATTTCAGCACAAGTTTCTTTTTAACAACGTGAAATCAT
Organism: Erpornis zantholeuca; assembly: GCA_013400515.1. Taxonomy (NCBI): domain Eukaryota; kingdom Metazoa; phylum Chordata; class Aves; order Passeriformes; family Timaliidae; genus Erpornis; species Erpornis zantholeuca. Next base: position 16,106 of record VZTN01010342.1, read on the forward strand.
TAAACTACAAAAAATTATATATATATGGATATATCTGCTATTATTTACAACTCATGATGTAGTAAGACATTCACAGCAAACTGAAATGATTCATAGCAGAAATGAAAGATGGTGAAATCACAAATAGTCTTATCATGGTGAAGTGACAAGTTTTCTTGTGACAATACTTCAACAAGTTTCAGTAATTATGTAGGAATTATATTATGTTTAATGATATTGTCATATAATTTTGATCATTAAAATTTGTAAGTCTATTTTGTACAATCAAGTCCACAAGCATAGTGATTGCCTGATGTTATTTATTAACTCTTATCTCTGAGTCACTCAGATAGTTACATAGTCAATGTTTCATAAAGCACCCAGATACGTTTTGCCTATAAAAAGCCCTATTTGTCTGTTGGAAGGTGACCCCTTGGGACAAAAATAAGTTTTGATTCCAGTAAAATAAACCTAGAACTTAAATGAAATTACTGTTAAATTAATTATAATCTTATCTAAAAAGCAATTCAATGCTTGTTTGTGTATGTTCTTGCATTTTTATTTTCACTGAAGTGCTTATGGAAATTTACTTATACAACTCCAATAATGGCTGAAAATTTATTCCTGAATGTGTTATTTTGTAGACTTCAGTAAATAACAGCCTTGAGGTTTATGGCCTAAGTATACTATTTTTTTCATCATCTATGTATCCAGGTTTTTTGACAGCTGGGAATTAATTTACAAGAGCAGCACTTCATAGATGATCCTTCTTATGCCCTGTAGCATGCTTAGATGTTGGAAGGGTCTTTTAATGTGGATTTCGTTGCTTCAGAGGGTTTTTAAAAGCATTTATTAAATATAGTGTTTCGATGATGGAAAATCACAGGATACAAGGGACAGAAATCTCACTTTCATAAAAGCTTAAACAGTACAGTTTGTTAAGGTGTCCTCACCAGGGCTTATCCCTGTTCCGATAAGGTGTTGAGGATCCATCAAACTCCCAGAGGGGTTGGTTTAGAGAAGTGTGTGTGTGTGTGTGTGTGTGTGTGTGTGTGTGTGTACAAGAGCAGGATATCATTTACTCTAATGCTGGGTACTGGGCACCGGCCTCGCCAGGTCTGTGTGTGGCCAACATCCCAGAAGAAAGTCTTCATCCATTCTGTGAGACCTGGATGTGAGGTCTCAGTCCCTGGATATTATGGCCTCACGTGGACCATCTGCATTTTGTTTCAAAACAAAAGTTCTCTGTTAAATTACATCTGGATATTATAAAAACTGTCAACACATCAGCCTCCAAAGTACTTAATTTTAATTAAAACACCTTTATTTTATTTAATTCCTCTCCCTTTAACTATGGCACAGAACTGATTGCTGTGTTTTAGTTCACACTTGTGATCTCACCAATTTAGCTTCCTGTGTAAGGCACCAAATGAGACGCTCATCCCATCAGAGCCATTTTTACCAACCTGTCTTGAGATGCATGTGCACACACACACACCATGAGCATTTCCCAAGTTATGTTCCAATGGCAATTTCAGAATTTCTTTCTGAACCATAAAGGCCACATGTGTAAATAATTTTAAAAAGGCTTCTGAACACTGATCTAAGCATCCAAGATTTCTGCAAGTGTCTGTTCTGCCAGCTCTGCTTCTTTCATACCTCTCTCACCAGATTTTGTCTTCCAGTATCTCTTAGTATTGCTAAAGACATGCTGCTGTAAATCGGTCACAGAACCCCCTCACCTCTGCATGCCAAATGATGGGGAGAAGCAGTCAGGCCATGCCTGCCTCTGCTTGCAACCTTCTCTCTTTCCCATCTCTGCTCTGACCTCTTGGCCAGCTCCCTGCACTTCATTGCTGTCAGCCTCATCCCTATGCGTGTTTCACAGCAGCTTGGTACAACCCTTGTGTCTCCCCTGGTTCCAGGGCTCTAACATGTACTTTCTTCAAGAGCACAGCATGCACATTTACATCCAGAATATTGCTCTCTGTGGTTCCCTGTCTTGCATAAGTATATGTGTACCTTGTTACTGACATATTCCACTTGATGCAGTAAATTTTCTCCACACTTCTCTTGAAAACATATTTCCCTTGATTTATTTTGGTCAGTTATCTGTCACATTTTTACAGATTTTCCCAGTCAAGGCTTACCTTTGTAAATCCTGTCCCTGTCCTACTACTAGTCCTGGCTGCTTTATGATAAATTAACAACATAGGGCCAAGTTAATCTTTCAGGTCAGTGTCTCCATTTTCCTTAAGTCTTTTCCAGTGCAACTCAGAAAATAAAATCAGTTCATGCTACTACACAATTTAAAACCACAGCATTTAGTAAGCCCTAATATTAATTTGACTATTATAATACCAGACATCAACATCCTAAGCAATTAACCTGACTTTTAAAAGAATATTTCAGAAAAAATAATTATTTCCAGGTTATTACATAGCACAGATTATTTGTCTTTGTCAAATACACTTTTTATTTGTTAGTTTTAACCAGTCTCAATAGCTCTGATTGCTACCATGCAGAGAAGTAGAACAAGGTAGATAAGTGAATGAATTTCCATTTTATCCGAAGCTCAAAAATTCTTCAAGCATATCTACTCAAAGTACAGATAAATTAAAATGTAATTTGCTCTTTTCTTCCACTTCAATAGTTTCTTCCACTTCAGCCTCTATTATTCATATAATGGCAAGCTCTAGGTCACTGTACACAGGCAGCTGATATTTAGCAACTGATTTTAGTGGAGCTTAATTGATCGTCTTGTGAAAATTGTTTGCTTCCTAAACAAAGAACAAAATATGTTCCTATTAGCAGATCCTTTTTTTCCCAAAAAGTATCTATGAATGAGCACTTCAGCAAATAAATACAATGAACACAAGTACTTTTCTCAATTAATTTTTCTTCAGACATAATTAAATTTTATTGTCAATCAATATTTATGGAAATGGCTGTTATGGACTTCAGGTATAAGTGCATAAAATCTTATTTCTTTATTCAGATTTTATTTTTCAGGATTCTTGGTGCAGAGTTTTGGTATTCCTTTGTAATGTGATCACTTGAAGATTCCAGTCTAAATCTGGTATGACAATACAAACCCAAAATTTTTATACAAAAACATAGGAGTGGTTTAATTGCAAAAAGTGAGCATAAAAACCTTTAAGCATTCATCTATCCTGACATCATCTTCTGGAATGTGTTTGGATAATAGTTCCATAAGGTAGCATTTCAGGGTATGCATTATTAAGGGCATTATTAATTTTTCCACTGTTCTTTTTTATCCAATCCAAAATATTAGTGATTTCTCCAACTTTATTTTAGGAATGTCTAATCATTATAGCTAAATTGATGTATTTCATTTCTATTGGAAAAATTTCTTGCTAGCTCTTTTATCAAGAAGTGCAGGTCAGCTTCTTCATCTTGTATTTCATCTTTGGCTAAAATCATTCTCTCATTGCATATAAAGGATTTTCTTAAGATCTGTAACTTGACAGACCTAAGAAACAGCCTGTCCTGTCCATTCACATAGATAAAATTCTCACTACCTTGCATCCCAACATCTGAAAGGATTTCTTCTTTTAATTTCAGATTAGAGAGGGCATTACTCCTAAGTAATAACCACAGAGATGCTGCTACAGATATATTGTTTCTACTCCATCAAATTTTAGCCATTATCCATCTTCTCTTCTGCCTCTACCTGCCCCTTCTGTACTGTTAAATATAGTTCTATTCTCTGTATCCAGTTTGTATCCAGTCTTGCCAGTAATTATTTCTTGTCAGGACCACAATTATATTCTCTGCCGCCTTGGAAAGACTCTCTTTCCATCTGGAAAAAAGATAATTCTTTCCACTTGGAAAAATTTTCAACCAAATACCTGTGCACTTAACACTCCTCTTTGCCACTCAAGTGTAGCTACTTGTACACAATTGTGTTGGTCTTTATCCTTTTTAAGTAAACTCCTTTTTATTAAATTTCATAGGGGAAAAATAATGAAAAAATCAGGCAACAGATATAGTAATTGATCTGCAGACAGGCTCCTACAACTTGTTAGAATTGTAAAAGTAGGTATATTTATTTTTGATGCCGGGTGCATGTAGGATCACTCCTTCAAAAGGCATGCACCGATTTCCAAAGCATTGGCTCTCCTTATTCTCACAAAGGCTTTACATATTCATCCAAGTCTCCTGAGACACCTATACATATGCATCATCTGTCCCCGCTTCGTATTAAAAGGAGCTGAATGTTCATTACGGCCGCGCAGTTCTCTGTTTTAATTGAGTCGGTGGTCTCCTGAAGATGGAGTCAGATGTCTTCCTCGCATTAAACTCTTTATTGTTGCCAGGGCTTCTTGATCCCTTGGTCATGGTCCAGGCCTCTTCTCCTGGTTCCAAGTGTCTCAGGGATGAGGTGTGTTTTCGGTTCCTGTTCTTTTACAATGCTGTATGTACTCCCTATTTCTTCTAAAAACATAACTGAGTCAAATACATGACATACTGTCTTCACTCTAACTGCTTCAACTATACCTATATGCTAAAAATTAAACCCTTGTTTCCTCTTTTAATCTCCTTTTTAATCAAAATATATTGCTTCTATCTTGCTATCTACATTCCCAACTTCTAATTCTTTTTAACCCTTGATTCAGTACTACCTGTCATATTGATGCATATGGTCCTTTTCCAGTGCTTGTATCTATCTGAGTTTTCATCTCTTGTGTTTAGAATACTGATTGTCTGCAGAAGAGACTTTTTGTTATTGTTGTCATTACTTTCTAATACAGTGGCTTACTAGCCTGCAAGCAGGGTTGATGCTAATATAGATAATGACAGTAACAACATCAGCAACTCACTCTGGGAAATGATCATGCACAGAATACTCTAATGACTGGAGAACTGCAAAAAAATGAACTTCTTGCTCTCTTTTCCTTGACAGTGAACTCTGACATCTCTTCAGTTTCCTATGTATGCATCACTAAATTAGCTCAGATTCTGGTCCAGAGCAAGGCATTACATGTCATCTAGAGTCACTTTATGAACAAATTTTCATTTAAATTTTTGGCATCTACATAAATGCAATGAAACCAGTATAAGCTATATACAGTCTTTAGGCAATCTTTTCTGAGTCACCCTGATCTTGTGTACAGACACTGCAACCAGCCCCCTGTGCTCTGATGGAATGACAAGCCACAGTGCCTTACACTAGAAAGCAAACTTGAGCAGACAATACATAGCTCCTGCAGGTCAGTGTGCCTCTCTGTGATGTGTTACACCTTCCACCTGTTTCTTTGGCAATGGTGCATCTGACTGTCAACAAAGTAATAAGAATGAGGAAATTCTATAGTCTTAGGTTGCTTTCTGGAACTGTTAAATCCAGGACAGGAAGAAGGCACAAAATTAAGAAGGCAGATTCAAAACATACAAACTTAAAGGAAAATGTGGTAAGTTAAGCACTTAAATGTGGTAAAGTGCTTTAGACAGGGGAAGATTTAGATATACAAGTGTCACTAGACTCCTAGAAATATAAAGAAAATGTTTACCACCTGTGAGGACTTAGAGAATACTGTTGCATGTCTCAAAACATGGTTAGAGAAGGAAGTTCCCATAAAATAAACCATTACAACAGGAATAAGCAGAGATGACAAAACAGAAATCCCAGGCCTAATGAAGATGATAATCTGGAATTAGCACATTAGACCAAATTCTGCTGTGCAGACTGTGCAAACTTAAGAAACTTATCTAGACAAAAAATTAATATGGCAAAAGTGTGGGAAAGGATACATATGCCAGTCCAAGCTGTGGAAACAGCATCTCTGTCCTGTAGATAACCATGACCTGGACTTTATAAAAGTAGTACCTGA
>VZTN01010342.1:22009-35655 GCA_013400515.1 Erpornis zantholeuca
CCAGAAGGAAGATGGACTGGTGGAATGCCGTAGGGGCCCACGTGGAAGTAATGTCTTCTGCTTAATCTCTCTCTCTCTCTCTCTCTCACTCTCTCTTCCCTCCCTCCACCCCCTGCCCTACTGCCCATTCCTATTTCTTTCTATCTCTCTACCGCCCATTTGCTGTTAAATAAAATCCGTACCAGCATATGGTCTTCTTTGCACCTTAATTTGGGCAGAGGCATCTCTTATAATCAGATCTTAACACCATCTAAAACTTCTCTTGAACATAGGCAAAATTCAAATTTTAAAAATATTGTGTTTAACCAGGGACACCACCTCCAAGGAGGTACTGTTATTTCATGTTTAACCTATTTTGAAGAATATGAGCAATGTGATAAACAGACCCTTTAAGGATGAGGTTTTACATTCAGTGAGATTTGTAACATAAATTTTTCTCCATTTCCAAGAGAATATATTTCAATTCCTTCTCTCAGTATAATGAGGGTAGTAAAACTTAAATCAGAACATGGATAGACTCCAAATCCCATTTTCACACAGTGTCCTTAGGTCTTCATTTCTTAGTCTACAATTTCTTAGGAGACATTACAATTCCCCAACAGTCCTCTGTAAGGTTCCCTACATTAAGCCAAGCTATTAAAAAAAATTCCAGTGTCTACAATATGTTTTAAGTAGAATTTAGTAATTTACATCCAAAAGAACAATCTATAGGAATACTGTTAAATTTAGGAACAATTTAAATGTTCAGTAGCCCATATGGGATTAATGACCTAGATACCTAGATATCTATGGAGTCCATGAGAATTTCCTCTCATATATCTTGGATCTACAGTGTCAGCATTTATGTCTCAGCTGGTCATTCAAAGCTCATTACAATGAATGACCATAAATGTATAAGGTACATTTCAGTTGTATTTTAACCATTAATATTAGGATGAGATTATACCACAGAAGCACCTCCACACTGAGCGTGAGAAGTCGACTTTGTATGCACACATATTTATGCAGATGACTCAGACTCCAATGTGTCTACATTTTTATTTGAAAACTTAATGTGTTGCCTATTGCGTGTGCCCAGGATCACCTTCATGGAGTGGTTCAGCAGCTTTTGAGTGCCTCACTTGTATTAGTTCTGGTTCAGCACTAGACCTAAATCTTCTGATAATCTACTAGGCACAGTCTGAAACCAGCTATGCTTGTGTGGCAATAAAGACCACATTGCTGAGGACAGAAATCTGTGTGGGATCATTCAAATTCTGAGACACAAATGAGGTACATGAAAAGTGAAAACTTCTTTAGTCTCTGAAGTTTTGTCAAACATAAGAAAACAATTTCCTGCTAGATCAATGATTGCTTTTCCATCATGAGGATAGGTGCAAACACCCTCTGGACTGCTGCATTTGTTCTGGATAATCACATATTTCATGCTGACTTGTGACTTCCATACCCAGAGCCTGGCATGAAGAAATGGTAATACACAATTATTTATTGCTTACGTCTCAGTGAAATTTATTGCTTAAGTCTCAGTGCTTAATGCTTAGTGAAGAGAGGATGCACCTACTGCAAACAAACCCACTCATGTTCAGGAATATAGAGCAGATTAAATTCTTTGAGAGAGGAGAGAGACCCTCATATGCAGCTAACATAAGGCAGTACACTTTTTACACTATTAAAAAAAGAAAATCTGTGGTGCCATGTGGCCATATGCCTATAAATACATGTTGCATCTGTGTAGAGTTATCTTTATTTTGAAAGCATTTATCAGACAGAATGGTTTTTATTCCAGTGGGCCCACCTTTTCCCTATGGAGTTCTGAAGTTGTAATACTTTTCTGGCATAGTGTTTTGAAACTACAGAATTTCTAACAACAAAAATATACTTCTGAGACACCAGAAAGTGGATACAAAGTCAAGCATAAGGGGATACATTTCCTTTATAAAACTGAAATTGCCTTATATGAAAATTACAAGAATTTTAATGCTTTTTTTTTTTTCATATCTCAACAGTCAAGAGATAATAGGACAGACTACAACGATAAAGGAACATACATGTAGTATTTGCTTTCACACTTTTTGAGGCAGCTTTTGCCTGAGGGAGGCTCTCAATTATTCCAGTTGTACCACCTCCAAGGTAAGCTAAATCTAAGAGATAGAGGTAGCATGAGAAACAACTACCACATCTTTCTGTGCCCAACAATGGTAGTATTGTTGAATCTAAAATTTGCTTGACACTGTGAAAAGACCATAGAGTAGAAAGATGAATTTCCCTTTATCACCATATTTCATCAGCACAAAGCATTATCAATAGTTCATCCTGTCTAGGAAATTACTCCATCATACCCACTTACTTGCTTGAATTTACTTTTGCATTTAGAGGAATGGAACATAACCTGTCTGTGCTTACTTTTCAAAAAACTGGGTCAAACATTTGGAGGTTAATATAGAGTATGCTGTTCACAGAAATAATAGGCTATAACTCATCTGTTCTCTTAGGATCTGATAATTCCCTAGTGAATTAATATTATTTTATAAGGGGGAATCTCAAATACATTCAGTACTTCTCTGGGAAACTACTATTCTAAGAGTGATACTTTCTCCTGTCCAATTGAAATAAAAAATACAGTGGGAAAGGGAAATCACAAATTAAGCCTTTTCATTACTCATCCAAAATATCAGGTTATTGTTAACCTACAGGACAAAATAACCCTGAAAAACGAAAACTCTTGAATCAAAAGCAATGAATGGAGAACAGGAAAAGGCTGGCAAAATCATTAGACTGTTTGGACTGTTTGTGCTTCAGTGTTACTTCTCCAGTAGATGTTGGAGTAGTTAAAGTCCCACACAAGAACCAACACCTGTGACTTTGAGGCTGCTTTCAGATGCCTCTAGTAGGTGTCATCCATTTTGTCCTTCTGATCACACCCACAGCAGTCACCCTTACTAGTCTGCCCTTTTATCCTAACCCATAAACTACCTATAAATTAATCTCATTAATCACTGAAGAAATATTCTTCAGCAAGGTGATTTTCTAAATCATTCATTTAAGTGAAAGTACTGAAAACTTTAAACAAAAAGACTGTCAAGAAACAATCACAGTTTTTCTGTGAATCTCACTAAAAAGTAGTCTACCAAAAGTATTTCTCTGCATTCTGAGATGAAGTTAATTCGATTTCTGCCTTCTTTCATTTTTATTCTGATATTCCATAGAATGTTTATTAATTTTGTCACTTCTGCATTAAAGGATTTGGTCTTCTCTGGTTTTGTCAGAGGAAATGTTGGTACTCATTCTCTGATACTTGCCATTTTTTCACAGTCAGAACAGCTGTTTTCTGACTGAACTTCTTCCTGTTTTGTTTAAATCACTTAGCACTTGCATATGGTCTCTGACATGGAAGAGGGCTGGGTCATCCCAGTCATTCATTTTCATCTGAAAGAAACAAATGAACTAGAACAATGAATTCTGTAATAGCCTCCCTGACAAAAACAATCTCATTTCAGCACCTCATAGACTGCATTTAACTCACAAGGTCCTACTTGAATTTTCTAGTGAACATTCATACATTCAAATATAATTTTTTGTCTAAGGCATATAATTTCTTTAAGGCCCTATGGAGATAAGTTTATTTTCCAGTAGAACTCAGAGTGTATAACCTCTGTGTAGGAAGCTTGCCTAAAGAATGACATTGTGCTTATGACCACAGGAAACAAATATTGCAAGTCATTCTCTGAACTAAATAGCTATGTTACAGTTCTTTTTGACTACAAAATATTGGCCTTTAATATTTAAAAAAAACCTTACATTTCCTATTCAACTGCTCAGTGTGAAGGTTTAGCCATAGATTCATCCTGTCCTTCAACATTTTCAAAAACCCTTGGAAACAACAACAGGCAGGAAACATCCAAAAAACTTTGTTCTATAAAAATCCTGAGGTTATTTCAGACTAGGAAGAGCTGGATGTTACACAGTTTCAAATGTTTGACATCCTAAATCCTGCAATAAATGTTGCACTTTAAAGGTACATGTAGTATATACAAATATGAACCTCTTGGATCATTCAGTTCAGTAATTTACTGCTGCAGGCAATTATGTCATACCATACACTATAGTTATCTATATGCAACATGACATTTCTGCATCCATTAGGGATGCAATATCCAGGGGTTACTTTAGATTTGTCCATTAGGGAAGTCATCCTGGGATGGTAAATTGCAGCTCCACTGTCCTCTGCTCAGAGGTCACTCAAAGCTGATCCACTGATGCCCAGCAGTAAAAAAGAGGCAGCTAATGCCTCTTCCAGTGAATTAAAAGCTGCCTCACTTTCTCTTGATTATGCCAGAGAGTGAGTCTACCTGTGGGCAGACAACATGAGTGATGGAGTGACTGACCTCTTGTGTGTGTGGGGTGAGAAACACCCACTTACCTTTCATGGAAGTAGAGCAAGTTAGCTTATCTTCACCACTGGAGGGAAGCTTCTTATCACAGTGTTCTGATACCTCATTATCTCAGAACAATTCAAAGTATCTTATTCTGAACTTATTTGAAATACTCTACTAACTAGACGTTGTGAATTTTAGATTTGGGTCGTTTTCAGTTCAGTTAAACACAGTGATCTGAATTCTACCTTAAAATAACAATTTGTGTTCCTTTATAAGGAAGTTTTTCAGAAACAAACTGATGGCTAGACAATTGGTTTTGAATTTTCAGTTGAATTTATTTATGATGACTTACCCTTGTTTGTCCTTTCCCTTCAGCTTGTATAACATTTGTTCCCCAGTGCACTTACAGGTATCAGTCTTGACCCTTCACAGCTATACAAGAAAAACTCATTTATCTCACCCTATGTGTTAGATTCCCTTATCTGATCCAGCTAATAGACATTCTTCACATCTGCATTCCAAACTCATCTGCCTTGAACACACGTGCAATGTGTACATTATTACCAGTGAAGTTTTAATATGGTTTTTTAAAGGAATTATTATGATCCTCACCAGTGCTAGAATATCACTACTAAAGCAACTTCTGATAAATTAACTTTTTAAGTTTCAAAGTGTATTGATTGTTCTTAAGTGTTTCGGACTGTCTAATGTATGTAGGTGATTGTCTCCATGTTTCTTCTGCTTAGTGATCTAACAGCTAGATGCAAAAAGTCAGGGATTTTAATTTTTCTTGATGATTTTTGCTCAGTTTTATTGGACCAATAACATCTAACTTTTCTGACTCAATATATCACTCCTTGACAATGTCTTTGAACTTGTGTCTTTGTCAAATGTCAGTAATGCAAACCAGTTTTCCTGCCACCAACATGAGCTGAGGAATGCAGTACTCATACCTCCCTGATTTACATTCTCTTTTCATCACAACCAGCTACCTTCTTGCCTTTAATAATTTTCACATTTGTTCAACAATTTTTGTAAACAACTACCAACTCCAATTTAACAATATTTCCACAAGATTGCACAGATATATTTATTAATTTGTTTTAATCCTACAAGATCAGGTGTTGTATAAGGAAAGACAGAAGACTAATTTGGCACTTCTAACCTGGGAATCCTGTTGCTCTTAATGTAGTTTCCATTACACAGTGCTTTAATAAATTCCCCTTTCAATACCAGTTTTGTGGTGTGCCACACTATGACACCAAAGTGATGAAGCAATGTTCTTCATGGACATATTTGGTGACAGTAAATTGGTTTTTGTTTTGGATTTTTTGTTTGCTTATTTTTTTCCTGAAGACATTATTTCTGCCTTTTTTTTTCCTATTTATAAGTGATAAGGAGGTAGAATATTGTCTTCTTTGGCTTTGCAAGAATCTCATATTAAACCTCTCAAAAATATTCAGGATCATTCTTTAGCTGAAGATGCTCCATTGTTGACATTTTGACAAAGGTTTTATGTCAGGCAAGGGTATAGACTACTAGAATAAAATAGGTGTTAACTAAACTCCAAACATTTTAGTCAATATGACTTTTTCTTTCTCAGTCATGCAGTGCCCTTTTCTCTTGCGACTTTAATGATAACTCCAAAACTTATAAGATCTGAATATATTAAAAAAAGCCAATAAAATTGTCTACATTGTGCTAAAGTTCCATTCGTAGTGCACCAAAGAAAGATTGATTGTTTCTTTTTCATATCAATTGTAGTAATAAATATGATCGATACAGAACAAGGTAATATTAGGTATCAACTAAAAGATTCACTCATAAACACCCTATCTGACCAGGCAACACTGTGACAACATTCCATTCATATAGTCTCAGATTCCCTAGATCTTTTAACTTTGGAGATGTGTTTGGATTATCAGGTAATATGTATTTGGGTTAACATATTTTAAATTAATAAACTGCATTATTTAAAGGAAGGAAAATAATTTCAGAGAGCTTGGATGCCCTGACTTTTTATTTAACAGAAAACAGATATTGTTACGGGTCGAAATCCATTAAGTTATATTTGATTTCCACACTCACATGTGAAATCTAAGTCACACTCATGCAAGGCCACTCCATCAGTGCTGAATAGCCCAGCTGGTTTTAGGGCTAAAAGGAAATCACAAGATGTCAAGCAATCACTCAGTGAAAAGGTGAATTTAGAAGAGCCTGACAAAAAGGCTTTTTAGGATAGCATCTTTAGGATGAGGATCTATGTTTTATCTTTTTACTGATTGGACATATTAAGCACGGACTTAGTGTCTATGATGAAAGCTATGGTAATATCACTGATGGATGCAGAAGAGGAAATTTTAGAGTGAAAGAATTTTTGAAAGAACAGGCTGAGTTTACACTGTGTTGCAATTTGAAGAAATTAAGTCACTTTTCAAGCAACATAAAAAGTCATCTAGTGGAGTCACTGGAACAAAGCCATCATTACCTTCTTCATATCAACCCCACCGAGTGTCACAGAGATACTGGTCTCAATCACCATCTTCATTTAACTTAGTTTACATCAGGTTAGTACAGCAAAGCTGTACTAAGCACTAAATTCTAGTGCTCACCTGCCTGGCACAATTTTTCAGCCACAAGTGGAGGCTGTTTACTGCCTGTACAAAGCTACTTTAGTATTGCTGACATAGAGAATAACAACAGGAAGGAAGATGTGCCAGGAAAGCCTCTGTATGCTCCAGTTGCCCCAGAAAATGGGGCAATGTTTCAGTATTCATCTGACATGCCCTAAAATGTGTGGAGCAGCTATGATTTAACTCAATCTACATTATCAGGATGATGTACAGTCTTTGCTCTGTCTTCCCACGTGGCATGTCCTTGTGTGCCCCTTGGTGATAACATGGTAGAGAAAATCTTCGGGGCAGATTCATATATCAAGCAAAAGTATATTTTTGAACTTCTGTTAGGTCACTTCACTTTATAAATAAATGTCCACAATCTTTTGTAGGCCAACTAGAATATTTTATACAGTTGTCAACAGCATCCCAGGAAAAGCTTTTGTCAGTTAAAGGAAACTATTATCAGAGTACTCAGTACAGATGAATATATACTTCAATTTCTTGAAAGTTTGGCATCAGAAAATATTTTCCAGAAGAAAGAAAACATCATTTTTAAGACAGATAGACAAGAAATAAGTTAAATTCCTTTCTATCAAAAAATAAGAGAATAAAAATGCATTAAAATATTTATGTCTGGAAAGGCATTTCAATATAAAATCTTGCCCATTTTGGAAAATCTATAGGCATGGTGTATACGAAACAGGAAAGAATTACACTGTCTTGAACATTGAATTTAACTTTCCATTAACTTATGATTAAATTATGCTGATGTGAGGGTTATTGTGCCCTTGAGCCAAAGTTTAACAGTCCACTTACAGTCTAGTAATAGAGATTTTAAGAAATGATGATTCTGTCATACTGCTGGAGTTATAATAGATATATTTGGATGACTGTTCACATACAAATGTATTCAAATGAAAAGAGCATCCTATCAATCATGATCTGCAACACATCATGGATTTTTGCTGGCACTTTATCTATTTAAATTACATCTAAATTATAAATACTGAGAATATCAGCAGTTAAAGTAATATTAGCCTAACAACAAAGGAGATGGATAGCAGAAACATTTTGTTACTTCACTGTAACCTGCAAAGCCATTGCATTTTATGATACTGTTGCAAGAACTTGCCTCGCCATTTTAACTTTGTAGAGATTTCTGCATTATTCTTAAAACTCATTACACTGCAAAAACACACTCCTTTGTTGAGAAGCACATATCCTGTGCCTTAAATTGTATACTTACTGACTGCATGGCCTGTAAGGCCCTGAAATAAAGTGCCAAATGTTAATAATAATAATTAACACTTTTCAATTTTATTTTTGTAACATCATAGATGTGGAGCACTTTATTTACTTCACTCATTTTGACATCTTCCCAGCTTTTATCCTACCCTAGTGACATTTTCTTAAACAAATATTTCTGAGGCAAAGTGGCGATGTCTAGACTTCAAAACTGTATCCAGTAACAGACTGAAATGAAATCTCTTTCCTAAGGACATTTTCTGCCTTTTCCCTATTTCCAAAATTACAGGGTGGGACAGGGAGGTTGGTGGGGGGAAGCCCATCAAATCACAAAAACTTTAATAAAAAAAGCTGTAGAGAAGTAAAATTTTTTCATTATCTAAACTTCTGGAAAATTTTTCAGACTAAATATAAGCATTTCAGTGTGAGAAAAATCACAAAGTTTTTAGAGTAAGCCAAGCTGTTCCTTTTACTAAGCGTAACATGATCCATGCAACTCACCAGGGAGAAAAGGTCCAGTTGCATATTCTAACTGTGTTTAAAAGGCTGTCAGAGACTAAAATGGTTCATGCTTTAAACATTGTTATGAAGGAGTTATGCCCATTATAGCACAAACTGTATAAAGAAGCTACAACCACCGTAGCTCAACCCTCCCTGAAGATGTCTGGCTGGAACTTTGGGCTGCGAGTTAAGCCACCCAGATAAGATAAAGGGGACAGTGTTGTTCAATCATCTCAGTTCTAGGGAGAAACCAACAAGGCTGAGGGAAAGGAGTGCATCCACAAGAAAGCCAAACACAGCAGAAAATCATCCCTGGCTGGGTTTGGGGTGGGGGAGGCCACAGCCCCCAGAGACCAGGTTTACAGACTCCCCACCAACTGAGGTTTCAGGTGTGTGCCGTAACCTTGAGTCAGAGGCACGGAACACCCATCCTCCCTTACACAAATGGGCCCAGCTGTGGAACCCCCAACCCCACAGGCCACATCCATGGGACTTTCACATGAGAGGAAGCTGAACCAGAATCCATCAAAGAGCCCCCACCATGCTCCCCAGAGGCCATGCTCCCCAGAGGCCTTGCACCACAGAAAGTTGCACCACTGCACGTGATGCCAAGTGATGCAACACATCCAGAGTCTGCTGCAAGAGACTGTGTTAAACTGCCCCCCAGGGGAGGTACCCAGGCATTCCCACCTGGCCTGAACATATATTAATCCACTGGATTCTGTGTTTTTCTGGGGGCATTGTCACCACCATGAAGACCACCTGGAGAGGATCATCTGGGCACCAGTGGGATCCACAGAGTGGTGATATTTTCTTTAATCCATCTCTGTCACTCTCCTTTTGTCCCCCCACCTCTTTTCTATTTCTTTCTTTCTTTCTCTCTCTCATATTTACTATCAAATAAAATCAAATCAAATTATTGACTTTGACATATGTTTAATTCAGGCAGAGGAATTTCTGTAATTTTAATAACTGGACCATAACAATGGCAAAGGATATAGATAGAAAAACAGTGTATTCAGGTCTCGCTTGCACACTTCCTTGATCTGAGAATAAATAAATATGTGGAAGAGCAGTTGTGGCTCCCAAAGTTCTGTGGTTAGTTAAAACAACCATAGGAGCACAAGAACAAAATATCAGTCTCTCTCAATGTTCTCCCTCTGATGGCAACTAAAAAAGTATTCTTGGGGAAGAGTACAAGAAGCATGGCCTGTACAGAGTGATCATTTCTAGAAAAGTGTAATTTAGTGCCTCTAACCAGTGGTGGTCGTTGAACCATAATGTCAAATGTTCTCTGGTGGAGCTCCACTTTATGAATTTCTTTTTGATCCCGCTTATACTTTGACCTCTGTGAGACTTGTGGCAATGAGATCCACAGTTTAATAATAAAGACACAATGAAAACTGTTCCCAGTTTACCTTCTCCACACAATATATGCTTTTATGAACTTCCATTGTCTTTCCCTTCATCTCTTTTTCCATTCTGAAGAGTCATATACTGCTTTGTCTGTCTTTACACTTCTGCTTTTACAGTACCCTGGGGCAATGAATTCCAGAGTTAAATAAATGAGGAAAAAGAAGTCACATGTTATTGACAATGGTACAAACTATTATGTTATCTTCCTTTAGTTTTTCTAATCTGAAGAAGTCTGGTCCATTTTATAAGTAATCTTCACTTTTTAATAGGAGGTTGTTTCGAACTTTTAATAACCTTTGCTATACTTCCCTGTGCCTGACTTCTTTGTTTCTTTTTGATAAAGGAAGACCAGAACTTGCAGAAGTTTTCAAGTTAAAGGCACATCATGGATTCTCAGTGGCATAATGATTGCTTCATTTGTTTCTCATTCCTTTTGAAATGATCCTAAACAGTATATTTGCTTTTCTGACCATTGTGGAGCACATGATAAGGTTTCCAGAAAACTATCTAAGGTTCTGTTTTTTCTGAGTAATTTTAAGTAATTTAAAGTCTGTCATTATAGATATATTTTTCTCCATGTGCATTGCTTCTCACTTACCTACACTGAATTTCATTTGTCATTTTTCACCTAATCATTTATTATTGTGGAACTGTCCTGTCTCTCCTGGCAACCAGCTGCAGTTTCTACTATAAGAATATTGTTTCAGAGGCTGCTAACAGGAGTAATGATTTAGTTGTCATGTGAGAGAAACTAGTTATTGTCTTTTCTGACTTATATTCGAGAACAAATGAGAAGGTACATATATATATATATATATCTACTTTATATCTTCAGATGTATCTTTATATGCAGACTAATATAAAATGAAGATTTATATAAAAGACACGTTTTAATTCTAATTATACTTTATAATGAAATGTACAGAATGAGTTAAGGAAGCTGAGATGAGGAGGGAAGAATTATTTCTTGATAAGTCAGAAGTTGTTTATTAGCTAGCAAAGTAGAAAAAATGACATTTGATTTAACAAAGACATATTAACATTCCCAAGGATGTAGGTTAATCCACTTCTTTGGCTTAAGAGACATGACAAACTGTCTGTCTCTTGCAGAAGAAAGACATAAAAAGTTTTGAGGAAAGAGATTATATGTCTGGAAACTCAGAGGATTTCAAAGGAGAGATTGGCTATAAAAGCTACCATGTATCACCAAGACAGGGTGCTCTCTGCTAATGCAATATGAGCAGCATGATAAGCAAAAATAGAAAATCCCTGACAATCACTTTGTCTGGGCAACTTATCACAAACCACCTAAATATGAGATAAAGAAAGAAAAAAATTAGTTCTTGTCTTAAGCAGGTTAAGCAGAGTTTTACTTCCACCACCCACCCTGCTTTAAACTTCCGTAGCTGTTATGTCTCTTCTGCATGTTCTAAGAAAAATAATTTATTCTGCATTTTACTAACCATGGAGTTAGATATAGAGCACATGAAACACAACTGATAAGTTTTAACAATAATACATTCCTCACACAAAAGTGGAGTATATTTCTTAACAAAGTCACCTAAGATGCCCACAAGAGAACTCAGATTCCCAGGATAATCTGAGTATAAAAAGCATAAAAGAGTGTGCCCATTTTCATATACTTAAAGCAATTAGAGAAGTGGCACCTGGAGTGGGGTGGGATGGGATGGGATGGGATGGGATGGGATGNGGATGGGATGGGATGGGATGGGATGGGATGGGATGGGATGGGATGGGATGGGGTGGGATGGGATGGGATGTGGGGAGGGAGAGTGATCAGGAGGGTGATCAGTATTTCCTCTAACTATTGGCAATCGAGTTGGTTTTCTGTACTGAGACTCTGACTGGACCCTGCAAATGCCTTGTAAATTTTCTTCTGCTAATTGTGTGGATGGGATATGAGAATTTTTAATTCACTATTCTTCATCCTTATGATTTAATGTGGTGTGGGACAGCAGAAAACTAAGCACAAAATCATGGGTGTAACTTTTCTACCATTAAGAAATCTGTTCATCAATCCCCACCTTATGGTTCGTATTTTCAGTCTTTTCCTGATCCTTACAAGAGAACCTCTCTTCCCTCATGCTTTTTTAGGTTTTTTTTTTTAAAGTATATCACATGAATCAATTGCTCACTGATTCCTCCCATACACCTGTGCAATCCATCATCCTTCCACATCACCTGTTCCATAGTGTGGAGCATTTTCCCCATGTGTTTATTTATCCTAATCTTTATTACAATTTTTCATAAGCTGCCTAACATTGAAATCTGGTCTCCAAACACTTTTTAAGTTTTAAATCTTATTTTTCTCCATCCTCTCCTTGAACCAGCTTTGTTATAAGCAGTAAATTATGTCCCAATTAGAAATTGTAAGGAACATATTATCCTACTAAGCAAAAAGGGTTTTAGGTATGCTCATGTGTCATTTTACAGCACAAGCCACTCGGAGCCACCACAATACTCAATCCCATATGAATTTTTGCTCTAAGACCTCATACAATTTCTTGGAAATCCAAAATGATGCGAATAAATTATTTCTAGCTGATCTGCCTCTCATCTGAAAATTCAAGGTTCAATTAATGCAAGTGTTATTTTTTTTTCTTATGTGAAACAGCTAAAATAGAACAAATAAGAATGAATACAGAAATTAGGTAGAACTTATTGCTCTAATGTCAGTATGTAAAGATACTACTGGATCCCAGCTAGGAACATGTTGTTAAGGAAACAGGAATTATCAGGGAACAGTTCTCTTGGCTGTGGTGGATATCTGACAAGGAGCAGCTCAAACTCAGTTTGTGGTATCCATTTCTCTGCAATGATTGTACTGGTAGCCTAAGGAAATTACCTGCCTCTAGCTTTTAGATATCTGAATTTAGGTGAGATGAAGCATGTCTTTATTGACTGCTACACAAAAACACTGTAGTTAAATGAAGGGAAGAGCTGAAAGTGGGTCAATGAAGACAGAGAAGAAAAAAAGAGCCTCTAACTCTTTCTAAGGTAATTTTTAAAATAAAAGCAAACAAAACAAAACAAAAAGTCCTCCCAATGACTACACTCTTGTCACAGAGACTGTGTTACTCTCTACCCATTTTGTACTCCCTGAGTACCTGATCTGCTTTGCTTTTACTGATGTTGCACTTCTACAGGTGTGTGCCACCCTTCCCCTTTTTGCATCAGCAGGTGAACAGCAACCCTGTTCATGCAGAAATTATGTACTGTGTGTATTTTACTGCATGCTTTATCAGGGGCCCACTGACTCTGCTTTCAGGTCACAGGTGGGGGAAGTAACAGTGTTTGCCTAAAGCAAAACATCTTCACTGGTTTGCTTCTTGGGGTAGAAAGCTATTCATCATTGCATTCTCAGAACAAATCTCTGCAACAAGGGGAATGGTTTTACAAAACCATTTCTTTAAAAAATAACCTTTCTTTCTCTTCTCATGTAATTGTATACTTCACTTCTCTAAATAAA
>VZTN01010342.1:35673-57241 GCA_013400515.1 Erpornis zantholeuca
AAAAAAAAAAGTGAATAAACAGATTCTACTAGTTAGCCACTTTATTTTATCCAACACCATTCAAATCCCATTCTTCCAGCTGCAAAGCTGCCCTTTTCTTTTAATCCTTACACTTTGCCTTCGGTCAGTTATCCCCAGAACCTTGCCCCACCTGTCCTTCCAGGCTCCTTCAATCTCTTACCATTACAGCTACAAAGAGAGGAAGACTGCAGCTGGGGAGGGGATGGGAACACAGATTTATATGCAATGTTCAACTGGTATTTAGACAAGGAATTTGCCTGCAGCCAGTAGGAGAATGAGGTAGATTAAATTAGTTTGATGTTGTAAAGAAGTGAGTGACACTTTTATATTTTAATTAAGTGAGACTAGCAACTAGGAAAGAATAGGAATGCAGAAGCAAGGAGAAGAAAAAAAATGAAAGGAAATGAAACAGCAGCTTGCAGGAAAAGATGGATAAATAAGATTACTTTTTAGATTCTGTATTGTAAAGGAGGGGATTATAATAAGATGAATATGAAAATATGAAGGTAACAGGAAACATAAGCAGGAATTTATAATATATTTAAATGACCTTTTTATCTTGGAGTCTGCAACAGAGAATAATCCGTCACTCAAGAAAGCTAATTTTAAAAGAGCATTCTGGGTATTACTGTCATCTAATGCACCTTGTTTAATATCCTGTTTTTTCATCAGAAGTGATAAATCACAGGTCAGGTTCCATTTCACTGCACATGCTGAGTAGCCATTCCTTACTCATTGAGTAGTCACACTGATTTCAAGGAGAAAACCTAGCAAGTAAAATACCACTCAGTAAAGTTCAGACCTGACTGAATGTTTTTGTCTGTCCATACAGTCAAGGTCCTAAATATAATACTAAATATAATATGAATTATGGCCCCAAACTAGGCAGAACTTTTTTATACAAAGAGATATTGGTCTAGTTTGATGTAAAATTACGGAGATAATGGATCAGGTTACTTCTATTCAAATTTAGGCATGTACAGGAGATCACTGAGCAAATAAAATCCCTGTGCAAGAGCATCTACAATACTCATGAAGGTATGAAGGTTTTCAAAGGGATTTATTCCAATCCAGTGTAACTAGACTTCCCATTTATTTCAATGGGACAGTAAAAATTCCCAGATGTGACAAATAGTGTCTCTTAAATGCTCACAAAGGTACATTATTTCTATTTAGTACAGTATAGTTCTGTCTTTTCTTTAATATAAACTTGTCTCAGATATCTTTGACAATTTTAAAATCACAATCTAAATTTTTATCCATTGTACACATAATATTAATGCTAAAATATTCTAGTTGCTTAACTAGCTTTTTATAAGATGATCCACTAGATTTAATTGCTGTTCTCAGAATATTATTGTCCCAAAAATTATTAAAGAAAAAGCTGCCCTCTAGAGGTATCTATCACACTCATTACCTGAAGAATAAGTTTAAATTACTAACTTAAATTAAGCACCTAATCTGGTGAAGTTTATGTGTGTGTTGAGTCTTGCCTTATGGAAGTTTTCAGGAAGCCAACTTTGACAGACATACAGAATAAGACAACATTTATAGCATTTAATGATATCTGACATTTCTTAATGTGCTTTGCTGTTACACAAATATATCTCGCATAGTGTGGAATGTGCTTTTTACAAGAATAGCCAACTTCTGCTCCTCATATAATTTCTTTTTTCACTGTCAATGCAAAGAAATATTCATTGATCATCACTTTGACCAAAGAGGTGCTAGAAGTGACAACCTTTCTTTTTTATCTGGCTTTTCTCACTCCTTTCTCTTTACAAAAATGTATTATCATTCTTATCATTCTGTAATTCTTATTGCAAGTCATATCTCCATATGTTTTCTTGTGGTTGGAATCATGAATTCAGAACATTCTTCTTTAGTCAGAATATGTATTAACTTTTACTCAAGTTAAAGTTAAATTATCATCATGTTTTCAATATAAGTGTCACAAGCTAGACTGTAAACACTGCAAGTTTTTCTTTTACATCCATTTTATATGTTAGGTACAGAAACAAATATTTAATTTAAAATACTCAATTATTTCAGGCTAATGATTGCAATGATTTTTTTAAGCTAACTCTGCTTATGCCACCAGCTGGTGTATTTTTATCCTTTTAATCTCCTCATTCATGCATTGTGTCTTTGTGCTTGGCTTGTCCTGAAGAGAAGATTTCTGTAGAAATCAGAGCAGTGTGAAGTGCTAATGGCTTTCCAATCGACTGGATTTGAAACTAACTTTTGAAGTGATATTAGAATCCAAAGCTCTTCTACCTCTGTAAAGTAGCATTAAGGGTTTTGCTGGGTCATAAGCATGTGATTATTGAATATATCTGAGTCAGTTTGTAAAATTTTTGTGCAAAATGGTCCTTTGTGCATATCCACACAAAGGAGAAAATCATAATGTCCATTTGTTGTGGAGGGCTTTCTTTTCCCCACTGTTTTCTAATTACAAAGTGACGGCAATTGGTTTTGACTAGTAAATGTATTAGTTTGAATAGCAGCAATAACAGAGGTGTTAAAAGTATTCTTCTGTATGCTCAAAAGGGGAAAGACATAATGTTTTACTACTCTATAGGGAGTTATAACACCTGCTTTAAATGTAAAGCTGCACTGAGCATTTTAGCAGCTATCTGAACTCTGGAGAACAATAAAGTGCTTGTAAACTCACTTGAATAAGTTCACAACCTAAAGGGAAATAGTGAAAGGGAGAAAAAAAAATTGAAACATCACTCCAATTGCTATCATTTCTATATGCTCACAGATGTTACCTGTGTTTAGGAAGTCAGTTCACCTTACCCATGCCACCTGATTACTTTCTAAGCCCTTTCCTTTTAGAATGAAATGAAAGCAGACAAATACACTTGGACAATTTGAAGTGTAATTTTATGCATCATGTTACATTCCTTTGGAAGAATTCAGTAATAGAAATATCCTTCTGCTGTGCATAATCTCACTGGCTTTCTCCTTTTGATCAACGTGTTTCCAATTGTTTTCACATATAGGATGGGAAATTGTGTTGCACACAGAGACCAAGTTAGTTAAAAGCTGAAAACCTGGTTGATATGGGTTGATTCCAGTAGGCAGTGAATTCCAGTGAATCTATATGGTTCTAAGCATACTATGCGAGAAGAGGTTGAATGTCTTGCTAAAAGCAAGGTGAAGAGCCTGTACTGTTTTCCCATCCCACAAAGTCCCTTACCTCACCGCAGAAAGCTGTGCACTTCTTCAGGCTTGTTCTGTCGCTTGAAAAATCACAAATCCACAAAGTCTCAAAGAAGTATTCTTTTTATATCTTAAAAATCACTTTTTTGGTTTTCTCTAAAAGATTGGCAAAATTTGATAAAAAAGAAAACCCTAATTTCCTTCAGTTTCAAATCACGTTAATTAAGGTAATTGACTTTTCTATGCATAGGTTTCTACTATGATATTGGCAATTATGTCACGCAAAAAAGTTTTAAGTAAATTATAGTAGTGAACTATTTATTTAAAGCTTCTAATTAAAAATTTATAACCATTATTTCTACTAAATATAAAACGTGCAATTAATCCTGTAAAACTGATTAGAAATTTTTCAAGAAAGAAAAATGAGTTTCAACATCTTGCAGTATTGAAACAGATGTGACATTTACTATATTCAGGAAATTTGAGTCAAATACTTGCTACCATCTTGAAAATAATTCACAGCAAACATTATTGTGTTCTAATTAATAAAAACACTTTAGTTTTTCTCTGTGTGTGTGTGCAGTAGCATACTTTAATCTTTTTTCTTAAGTTTTTAATGAAAGTATAAAGCTAGTTCGGGAAGTCTGAACTATCATTCACCCAACAGGTTTAGAATTCTAAAGCTTGCACTGTGTGTCCATTCAGAAAATAATCTTTTTATTAATAGTCACCTTGCTAAAATTTTACATAATCTAGGACAGCCCAATGTTGTTGTGTAGTGTAAGAAAAAATGTGTAGCTGTGCCTTGAAAGCACATGTTATTATTCATGTTATTAGTGAATAATGATGGCTGAGATGAATTCATACATCTTTATAATTTGGCTTTTTTATAATTATTCGAAGCATCTGTAACCCTAAATGTGCAAGTTTGAAGTGGAAACAGAGGCTTTTTGATGGATAAGAACAACTGGCAGAAAACCAGGCTAGGATAGAAAAGGCTCTTTCTAAATTATGGTAGAGCAGGGTTCTTCTGTTCAACCAAAGTGCAGTCAAAGGTGAAGACTAAGAAAATCTGAGTGAGGAAGCCATACTGGTGCTTTTGGTTATAATGAAAAACATTAACTATTATTATTAGGAAGAGTATATAATAATAGACCTTTTATTCAAACTACTTTTTTATATGGACATTTTAGGACCCAACATTTCATGTGGAAATTTCCATGTACCCAGATACAAACTGAAATAGATTATGTATCCTTAGTAATTACTTTGAATTTAAACATTTAATTGCTTAGTTTGCTTTGAGATAAAGAGTGCCTTTTCTGTTATCCAGTCAACTTCTAAATGCTAGAAAATTTTAAGTCACAGCCAATGGTCTTCTTTGTTAATTTACCACTTTTTTTTTTAATATCTGCAGCAGTGTAGTCCGATAACTTTAGTAATGTCACAGGCTGCTGTAACAGTTTTCCTAAGTTTTATTCTATATAGCANATATTAATATTCAGTATGGCTTACCACTGCAACAAAAAAATGTGAGTATTGGAGGGTTTCCAATTATCTGCGCTTATCCGAAATCACCTGTATTTCTTACAAAAAAAAGCAAAAGATTACTTTCTCTGAGCAAATAAATTCAAGTGTACTATTAAATGCTCATCATATACCTCTTTTTCCAGATGACCTATCTAGTTTCTGCTCTCTTTCTAGTTGCAGCTTTCCATAAACTATGGCCTTAATGACACTATTTTTTTACAGTCTTCTAGGAAATTAGATAGCTTAAAAACATTAGCATGCCAGTGTGGAGAACAGGAAGAAGGTGTACCCATAATAGGAGATCTAAATTTAAATATCCATGTTAGATCCTAGAGAGACAGGAGAGATAACAGAGGTTGAAGAACCCATTATAATCAGTGATGATATAGCCAATACATGTAGTAGAGCCTGGAGGTAGATTCAGGTCCTCCTAAGCTGTCTACAGGTGCAGAAAAGGCTTTCAATGCTGTCTGAGGTGCCCTAACACAACTGATGTGCCCACATGACTCTGCCAGTCATGACAGAGGCTCTACAGGATGCCTGCATCCTTCTGGCACAGCAGCTGTTGAGCAAGCAGGATGCCCTGAGCCACCATGACAGAAGCTAAAGGCCTAGAAGCATGCATGACAGAAGCATTTATTCACTTGAACCCAACCTTCCTGGCTTATAGGATCTATCAGTTTTCTAGGGATGGATGTTTAGTGACCACTGCATTCTGTGGTCCAAATATTTGGAAAAGAACTGCCGCCCCTGCCTGAGGTTTCTGTACCCAGGCTATACAATTCCAGCTCTCTCAGAATCTCATTATACAAAAGTTGTTTCAATCCCTTTATAATCTTCTTAGCTTCAATACTTTACAATAATGGACAAGTCATAAGTCTGTACTTTCCCCCTGAGAAAACAATGACTAGTGCATATCTGATGTCTCAAGCTTCTGTACAGTAACTTGAAATTTTGTCATGAAAGATCATAAAAATGAAAAAATGAACCCACACAGATTAACAAGTATCTCAGATAACACTATGCTCTTTTGCCTAAGCAACAACAATTTCAGAGCACTGCTCACTAACACTGAAAGGGAGACAGCTGAGGTAGGATTTAGTTCTGTAAACAGAGAGCCAAGTTGATTTCCTTTGGTGATCATGCTTGGCTTACAGTTATGCCTCTAGAAACACCATGTGTTACCCATGAATCCATTAGTGTATCTGATAATCCATACCAGCTCCTTCAGTTAACACAGAATCTCAAAAATGTATCTGCTTAGCCAAAGTAATTTTTTCTCCCAATTTTTGTGTACATCCCTTATTTCTCCATCTCCCTCTGTGTTTAGTTTAGAAGTCACCCTGACATAGACATCTAAACCCAGTATATTCTTATGAGACATGGAGTTTACAGGAGACTTGTCCCACTATGGCAAATAAAGTACAGGTAAAATTTTCTAGTGTACCAAAAATGGCACCAAATTCTTATCTGTGAACAAATGAATTTTGTCCATGGAAATTATACCTCAGAAGATTATTCACATCCCCTACATTAATTAATAAGTTGCTCAGAATATTTCCCTGCTCAGAATATTTCCCTCACCATTCCACGGTGCTTCAATGAGTATATATATCTTGCACTGACCACTGGGAGACTTAAAATTGTTTTATTTTTCTGTGGCTCTAAATAGATGATGCAACAGTTTGAATCCATCCTCAATAAATGGAATGAGAATTTTAGCCCAGAAACTGCCATGCTAGGGCTCCACTGTATCACATTTGGGTTCAGAATTGTTCTCTAGTGGCAAATGCAGAGTTGCTCGTAGTTCTGAGTATGGAAAGCAAGGTCAAGGCATTGATATTGTGAGCTGACATCTAGGTGTGACTAGGACCATGGAGGCCCATCATCATGACTTTGTTTTGGTGACAAAGATATACAGCTAGAGTAAAACTCTTTTTATCAACCATCATTTGTCTCCTTCAATAATCAACAGTATGAAATTAACTCAAAATCTATAATGACATATCTCTTATATTGACTAACCAATGTTTTAGATCAGTCATATGGTTTCTCACTATTGCTACAACTGAGGTAAGAGTCGGGGTCTACTTTATATTGAGTAATGTATTATTTGCTATCTAGAGTCATAAAATAACCAATAGGCATTTATCAGCCATGGTTACTGAAAGATTTTATCATCTGGATTTTTATTTCTATATTTTATTTCTTTTTGCTCTATTTCATCATTTGCTCTATGATAATATGTGGTTTGTTGGGCTTATAGTGTTGGTGATGCTTTGTTGCAGACCACAATAATCAGTAATAGTACAAAAGGAGACAACTGAGACTTAGCCTAAGCCAGAAGGTTTTGAGAGCAAAATATTATTCCTATATTATATAGGAAGGATAAATTACTTGACGTTGTCATGAATATGCCCATACTGGAGTTTTGTACATGAAAGATAATGCTGCAAAGAAAACTTAAATTATGCTAGCAATATGGCTTTAAGGTAAGCCAGGAGTTACTTGGGGAAAAAAAATAAAAGAGGCCATAAACATACTGAAGGATTTTCTAACCATAATTTGATATGGATCCTCTTCATTCCGCTTTATATTCAGTTATGCAGCTATGGAAAGATGGGAAGATACATGAAGAAATGCAGAGCCATTGAAATGGAACAAGAGCACAGTTAGAACTCTGATGAGGGACTTAAGTTATTATCTTTTGGATTGATTGAGACACTAATTGCAGTATCAGTCAGTATTGGATGGGGTTCTAGAAGTACTGAAAAGTCCTTCCTGTAGGCTGCTAAAAAGATTTGGAAGCCTAGCTGTCAAGCCTGGCAATGCAAATTAAACAGAAATTGTTGAGCAAAAAGAAAGGTATCATTTTGAAAGGGTGAAACAAAACGTACTACTGGTTAAAATACACTCACAGGCATGTTTGTGTGTTTTGTGGGCTCCTGAGATGCAGACTAAAATTGTGTCTAAAGAAAGTATTAAGTATGTGGAAAAAATATAAAGGTACCATTGCTTGACTTCTACTCAAGGTATATGCAGACATATGTGGAGCTATTCAACTGTCTCAGAGACTTCGAGTCCAGACCTTTCATTAAGCTAAAACAGGCTTTTTGTTATCAGAGTTATGTTAGAAATTAGAAATTTCAATGAAGAAATTTGTTACTTTTATTAAAGTAATATTACCAGAGGATCTGATTTAAAGGTAAATTTTGTGCACTTCTGTCTCTATAATATACTCTGTCTCTATAATATACAAAAACATGCTTTGATACCATTTGTAGGGTATTTATGCGTAATATATTATATTGTTGTCAAATAATGCCTTAACACTTAAAAAGAGTATTTGTTGAGTTGCTAAATGTGATTGAAGGACTGTTTGGGAATGTAGTCACTCCTTTTCATCCCATGCAGCAATTATTGGAGAAAGAAAACACATTGATGTTCTAATGAAATGAGAATGCTGTGTGATCTACACGAGGAAGCAGTATTGAAAATACATTCTGAATTATCCTATGTAGCACTCATACAGTTTCATAGTCCATCATCAGACTTTATCTGGGAAAGAGAGGAGCTGAAGATATTAAAATTTAAAAGGCACATTTGCAGAGAATATGTAATGAGTTCAAGAAGGACGATTACAGTCAACTATTGAACAGAACATGTGTAATGAAAAATCAGAACACATTTCAGGAAGAGATAGAAAGAGTAAAATCTTTATTAATACTCATAAAATCTAAGTGTCAGAAAGCAGCATAGAAATCAATGAGATTAAGTAAAAGTCAAAAGGCAGATGGCAGAGATTTCAAATGCAGATGTGGTAGCATAAATACAAGAATACAGATCTTTAAAGCAAGCAGAGGAAGTAAAGCCATTGTGAGTACTTGGCAGTCGTAAGTTCACAAGGACAGGGAAAACAAAATGAACTCGTATTCTTTTCACACATAAACTAAATAAGAATTTGTTAAATAGATTAAAGTTTGGATAAGGTGTAGGGAGAACATGGAGTTAATTAAAAAATATATTTAAGTAGAAAACAGAAGACTGAATAAATTTCTAAAATTAGGAATAAATTTTTATTGTGACTGAATGTATTACACTAGGTTTTTAGTAGGTCATGGGAGTTCCATTACCTACACTGGACTCAAGCCCTAACATGGAAATAATGTGACTATATTAAAAAAGCAGCATTTCCATCAGGAAGTGATATACACCTGCCATCCTGACAGTATAGGTATAGATTGACAGCTGCCTTTGCCTCTCTTGTAAGTTTATATCCATAAAATATAGTGCTTGTTTTTAAGGATTTATTTTAAAAATGGTGATGTATCTTGAAAGAATGTGGAAGCATTAAAAGGAAGAATAGTTTCTTTGCATATGCAGAAAAAATATTAAGGAAAAAATCAATCTGAAATGATCAGCATGGTAGTGTCAGGAAACCCAAATTCTTCCTTGTCCAAGATTGACAAGAATAGTCTAAATAACATCACTTTTAAGTTTCTGTACCTAATGCGATTCATCAAGCAACTCAGAATTTCCCTGCCACCTTGCAAAGTTTTGACAAATTGAAGAATTTTAGAGGGCCTATGCCAATATGTGTAAACATAAACTTAATATAAAGAATAATATTTTAAAAAAGAAAACAGCACATTCACCATAAATAAAGTGCTACAAACCAATATCAGCAAACAAGACAGGTTTTGACCAGGAAAATATCCCAAGGGCTCTGCCTAGTCATAAATACTTCAGCTACTTTCATTTTTTGCATGATACTTGGTATGGCAGATTGAGTGCATTGGCTGCATATTTTTCAACAGTAGCAACATAGGCAACCCAAAATATTCATCTGGAGGACCTGGCAGAGAACATATGCAAGGCAAGATGTTAAATATGGACAGACAAGCTGGGCCTTTAATTTCCTATGGCTATTTTTGCAAGTGATAGATTGGGTCAGATAATGTTCCAAAAGAAATCAAAGGATAAAAGTCCCTCCTATTTAATAAACAGGAGAGGTTTTTTTGATTGGAAGAGTCACAAAAATCAACACAAGGGTCTCTTCTGCAGAAACTATTACTAGACTGGTGCTGTTTCCTGCACTGCTGGAAATATTGCACAAAATTCTTTAGTTCATAGTTTCACCACCAAAGACTGTCTATGTCTAAACCACATTAGAGATACAAAGCCAAGAAATAAGATTTCGGTTTTTTCGGAAACATATTTTGAAAAATATCCAGAAAAAGGGTTAAAGATGGCCTTTATCTTTGGTTAGAAAGGACACTGGAAGGTGAATATCAGTTTGAATTTAATCCAGTATCATATTGGTAGCATTATAAGAAATGCTACTCAGTATATAAGCATAAATGGTATCTACTGCAAGAATATGTAAGCAGTAAATCCAACACTTATAAATCACTACAGGATCTAAAATTATAAGACCAAATTGTAAAGCAAAATGTCAAATTTCACTGAATTCTGAGCTGAAGAAGAGGGAGCTTAAAAAAGTTTTACTCTGACCAAAATGACGTTTTGATTTTAAGATACTCTGAATTTCTTGTTTCACTGGGAGGTGAACTTCCCAATATAAGAAATTGAGATCTTTGGGAAAACTTAAACACATCACTTTACTTGGTTTGAATGAAATACAATTCATATAGCCATTTCTAGAGACTAAAAGACTCCAAAATCTTGGTCCATGGAGAAAGTTGTCAGTAGGATGGAATTCTATGAAGTCTGAAATGTCTTCTTGCTTTAGCAACAACCTGTCATCAGCTTTCTCTCAGACAATAAAATCAATGGCAAAAGCTCAGGCTGCAGCACATGGACCATAGGGGTAAAGCTAGAAGGCTTTCTCCACCTTTTTTAAGTTTAATTTGTAACTGAAAGATAAACTCACTGGCATGTTTTGGTTCTTTCATGTTTCTGCAGTGACATAGTTACTCTGACACCATCTGCATTGACAAACAGACAAAAGCTTAGTTTAAGTGTAAAGTTGTGGCAGGTTTTCAGCTGCTTTTGTACTTCTGAAGTACAATGATAAGCCTGACCCTGTATTTCTAGTCATTGTGTCAGCCCTAGGGATTGTCTAACAAAGACAGAAGAATATATATTCAACTATACAGCAACATATAAGGTTGTGGTAAATGTCGAAAATAGTGGAAACCAAAAAGAAATATAATAAACGTTTCATCAAGTGTTTCCGTAAGGCACAAAGAAATATTCTGTCCTGTTATTGTGAGATATACACAGGTTTTTCTCCTTTCTCCTCCAGTTTTATCAGTGCAGCCATTTGATGAGTTTCTATTTCTTCTGAATAGTGTAAACTAAGTAGTACAAAAAAATGTTACATGAAACTGGCAGCAGAGAGACATTTTTCTCAATGTCTTTGACAGGAAAACGTATTGAGAACTTCAGAAAATTTTTCTATGAAACAAAGCTACTTCATCAATAAATGGAAAAGGTGCTGCTCAATAGCAATTGGTAAAGTACCTTTTACATTATCATTCCTTAAACTAAGATAACATTTATAAGCATCAGATTAATAATGATTCCTAGAAGAAGGCTTCTGAATAAATTATACCTATTATAACCTTGCGAGAAAATGATTCTGAAATACTCAATAAATTATTTAGTGGCAACATTAGACATTGTGATTCAAGTGATGACTTTTAAATAGCTCCTAATCAGGAAAATTTCCTCTGCAAGAGGATGTGCCATCTTGCAATTCACACTACTGTGTGACAAGTTTTTTCAATCACAAATGTTGTTAAGTCAAACTAATATGTCTGTTACATAGACTAAAAATACACTTTTTTGTTAGACAGAAACTGTATCAGGTATGCTACTACATATCTCTATTGCATTTTTTAAAATTTAAAAGCATACCCATTAATTAGTTTATTATTTAAAATCGGTAAAAACTCAGGGCATTTAAGAATTTTGGCAACTGCCTCAGTCTTTATTTTGTCCCAAATGATCATAAAAATGGAATAAACCTTATGTTTAGTCTTTCTGTCATTAACATTCATTGAAATTTTGTTCATAAACACTATTTGAGGAATTTAGGTTTTAATTTAGTGTCTAATTGTTATGATTACATAAACTACAGACAGGTCAGGGGAACAGTATATGTAGTTAATCAGTGTGTGACAACTGAGGTAGTACCTAGTCACCCTTACAGTCTTTAAAACTAATTTGCATGAAGCAATTCAATTTGTATCCAATGAATGACTGCTATTAATGTGCCAAGTATTCCGATTTGTAGGTTTTTCATTCAACTCTTGCTACTTTTTAAAGGTCCTGCAGAAAATTGCTTTTGGGGCTCTTGGGCATGAATAGCACTTTACAGCACTGCTGCCTTGTCAATACTGGTTAAATGACATAACATTAGGGAAGGAAGTGACACAGAAGGGCAGGGAAAAACAGGCCAATACAACTATCTGCAGAAACATGAGAATTGTGTTTGCCCTCCCTTTAGACTACAGACCCAGAAGAAATACAGACCCAAACCCCAGGAGAAATAATATGCAGACAATAAAATGAAAGTCAGATTAGTCCCACTTGGCACTATATACATTAGCAGAAACTGGTGAGTTTTTTTGTTAGTACCACAGGCATTGGTTAAATGTGTGCTTCCAGATTATAATGTGCTTGATTTCCTCTAAAGGTTGTTGACTTTGGCATAATCAAAACAGTTCCAAATTAAATTAACTATGAACACTTCCATTCTAAACTAATATATTGGGGTTGTGTGGCGGTACAGAGGTGGCTTCTGTGAGAAGCTGCCAGAAGCTTTCTCCATGTCTTGCAGAGCCAAAGTCAGGCAGCTCCAAGACAGATGTGTCACTGGCCAAGGTTGGGACAATTAGAAATTATGGTAATGCCTCTGTGATAACATATTTAAGAAGAAGAAGAAGTTATTGTGTAGATGTAATTGTGGTCAGAGAAGAGCAGGGTGAGAATATGCGAGAGGAATATCTCTGCAGAAACCAAGGTCAACAGAGTAGGAGGGGGAGGATGTGCTCCAGCAACCAGAGCTGAGATTTCTCTGCACCCTGTGGAGAAGAAAACGGTGAGTCAGACTGTCCCACTGCAGCCCACAGAGACCCACAGGGATGCAGAGATCCACCTGCAGCCCTGGAAGGAGACCCACACCAGAGCAGCTGGATGCCAGAAAGGAGGCTGTGAATCTATGGGAGGCCCATGCTGGAGCAGGCTCCTGGCAGGGACTTGCAGACCCGTGGAGAGAGGAGTTCATGCTGGACCAGGTTTCCCAGTAGGATTTGTGACTCCATGGGGAATCCACACTGGAGCAACCTATCCTTGAAGGACTGCACCCCATGGAAGAGTGACCCACAATCCAGCAGTTTCAGGACTGCTACCTGTGGGATAGGCTTATGTTGGAGAAGTTCATGGAAAACTGTCTCCCGTGGGAGGGATCCCACACTGGAGCAGGGGTAGGACTCCTTTCCCCGAGCAGAGGCAGAAACGACCTGTGACGACTGTCACCCCATTCCCTGTCTCCCTGTGCGATGGGGGGAAGAGGTGGAGCTGGGAAGGAGGAAAGGGTGGGGGGAATGTGTTTCTAGGGTCTTATTTTACTTCTCATTATCCTGCTCTGATTGTGTCAGTAATAAATTAAATTGATTTCTCTAATCTGTTTTGCCCATCACAGCATTTGGTGAGCGATCTCTCCCAGTCCTTAACTCAAATCATGAACCCTTTGTTATATTTTCTCTCCCCTGTCCAGCTGCAGATCAGAGCAATAGAGTGGCTTTGGTGGGTGCCTGGAATCCAGCCAGGGTCAATCCACTATAACCAAATTTTCATATGCTTTTTTTTGAATGATATAAAGTATCACTGTGATTCATTGTGTCCCATTATTTCAACTATTTTGGATTTTTTCACTAAATATTTATTTTAGATATAGACTTAGTGTGCATTATATATGGCCATTTTTATTATGCATATATTAATTAATATACAGAAGTAGTTTAAGATTGTCATGCTATTCATACATATTTTATTTGAGGGAATTTTTAAATTTAATTATATTTTGAAAACTTAGAGTTAATTGAATAGCTGTCTAGAAGACTGAGATGAAAGGAGGATTAGCTAAGTTGTTAGAGCATGGTGCCAGTAACCACAAGGTCATGGGCTTGATCCCTTTACAGGCCATTCTTTCCACAGCTGGACACACTGAGCCTTTTGGATACCTTTCAAGTAAGAATAGTTTGTGAAAGTCTGATGATAATATAGTTGTTACTGCTTGATAATCCAGATGGTACTATTAACTATTATTAATCATCTATATAAGTGCCATTGTATGAAAGATAAATCCAATATGCTGTGGAGTTCATAACACACTGTATAAAAGAAACTAAGACAAAGCATGGGACACATGGGAAACTGCAGAGAGAGAATAGTGGTAAGTAATACAGGGAAGATTGCCTAGAATAAATGAGTTCTCCAAAAGGGTTTGAAGGAAGAGATAAAGGCATGTGGTCTGTTCACAGGGCTGCCAGAGACCTCTTGGGTCAGCTCCCTGTGGACAAATCAAATTGAAATCACTTTCATAAACTCTCCAAGTTCTATCTTTAAAGCACCTGGGGGTGAATTGTCCTCAGTACTTGTGCCTGCAAGACTGGCCCAGAACTGTGCTCTGAGTTAGAACCTGTCTTCTCATTCCAACTTCAACTTACTCATAGTCAGCTGTTCCCAAGCCAGTCTGATCTTTTATCTTAAAAAGCAGTTCTGTCTCACATGCTTGCCACCATGACATACTCATATGCAGTAGTATCTTCTCTTATGTTTCATTTTTCCTGGATTAATCTCTTATCTTGAGATTAACGTTCTTCATCTCCCTAAAAAAACTTACATCTTCAGATATTATTTCAGTTCTTTTTTTCCTTAGTTTGTTCACCAAAATGAAACATGATATCAGATTTGAAATCTCACCAGGGACTTTAAAATGGAATAGAGGCTTCCTTCTGTTAATTCATCTCATGGGAAACCTCTCCAGATACACTAGAATCACCACTGAATTTTCCTGATCATTTCTCTGTGATAGGAGGTAGATAATCCTGCCATTAGCCAGTACCACTAGTCATTTCACAGAGGAAGTATCTCATAGAAAAAATTCTTTTTGTTATCCAAAGAATTAGGCTGATTTAGCAAGTGGACAAAATTGACCTACAAGAATGCTGTCAGACACCAGTGATATATACACCCAAAAAAACCCTGAGAGGTGGATGATTCCTTTATATAATATTCACAACTGCAAGCAGATGAATGATTGTGTCACCTCATTCTCAAAAGCATCATCATCTAAAGGTGGAAGGAACACAAAGCTAAACAGAAGAATCATTATGGGCAATTTTCTTTTAGCATGATAACATATTGACTTGTTTTTTCTGATTTTTTGCTGTTGAGATTTTATTGTTTGCTGGAGTATACATATATACTTAAGAGCTTCTTACATGTGCGAATATGGAATTCCTCCACAAATAAATCTTTAACCCTCTAAAGAGATCTTGATTTGGACAGAGCATTGCAGGAGTTTGTTCCAACCAGCTCACAGTTGTAAACCTTCTTTATACACCTGCATCTCTGGTGTGTCAGATAATTTCTCAAGCATTAATGAACTAACTTTTTTAAGGCAAAGTGACTTAAATGGAAAGCTTTCCATAAATCATGTGTATTATGAAAAGCTCTCTCTCAAGTCTTTGATCACAATTCAAACTAAATGGGCCATTTAAAAAGTATTAAAACATCAGTTAATTTAACAGTTTGATTTTTGCCTTCTTGTTTTGGTTAAGGTCAAACACAGAACGATCGAGTTACTGAAAGAATTGTGATTTATTCACCATTTGATGAAATAATTCCTGACATGCTACTACATGTCTACTGATATGACATGTATTACACTCTTCAGTGTTTCCTATTAGAAACAAGTTAGTGATTGCACATATTGTTACTAATTTTAAGGATTAACCTCTGCCATTAGATTTATCTGTGACTTTGACTGTGCCAGTCAAGGGTTACAGATATATTTTTCAGAGATTTCTAACACCAGTCTTTGAGATTTGTGTAGTAGAATGCATTGAATTTCAGCTTTGCAAACAGAATAGTACTGAATATTTACTAAAAAACACCTGGCTTTCTTTTAAAATCTTAACATTTATATGGAAGAATATATCTTTTCCTTAGTAAACATCAATGTACATTTATGTATATATGTGTGCATACAGTACACACCATCTTCCATATCTAGATCATACTGCCACCACTCTAGACACAGGATAAATTCAATGAGGTTTCTCTTCAAAAAAGGATTGTTCCAGGGAACCTCCTCAGTAAAGAATGCCTTAGCCTATCAGTTCTTGATTATCATTAAGGAAGGAGATTTATTTTTCCAGGGGATTTGGGAAGAAGACAATATGATTCTTCAGGCTGCTGTGTACAGAATTTTGTTGCCTGTTTTTCTGGTTTTTTTTATTTTACATTCTCATGGGAACTTTAGTAAGTATCTTGTGTTTGATCCCTTCTAAGACAAGCAGTGGTCCAGGTATTTGCCAACTTCTAAACTTTTTGTGTGTTTTAGCATTTGTGAAAATGTTAGTGACATTTTCCTGGGCGGTTTGCCACGGAAGAGAAAAATCATAGACAATACAGTTAAAACACCACCAATAATGACCTATGAGCTTGGTCCTTATGCCTGAGAACTTTCCTGGTCTAGCAGCTAGAGACTTGTGTTTTCCATAGAAAACAGAAGAAATAATGCTGTTGTGAATATCATGTCTGTGACTGAAGTTCAGTAAAATCTTTTTCACACCACCTTGTATTTTCTTTCTCTTTGTTTTGAAATACATGATTACATTTGGGTGTGTATATACAGCCGTGCAGTTTTAAAACCTTATAAGAAATGTTTACTCTCTCAAGAAACGAAAAAAAATGTGACATTATTTAAATTTCTTGTTGCTATGTGACAAAAATAGGACTGACTATTTTTATCATCATGTTAAAATATGGTGTTCTGGCATTAAAATGGCTTGTGTATAGTTATCAGGTAGCAATTACCATGTGTGAAAAAGCAATTTTATTTTGTATAAAAAATAGTCAGTGTATTGTATCACACTCTGTTTTCCTTTCTCAAGTACGTTGTTGCAACTAGCTTCCAAGTTGAAGCTCAGTAGGAATTTTGTGTACTTCAGAAAAGTGATGACCTTGCTCTGTTCAGCACCAGCTTATCAGGATGCAGCTACCCAGATGAACTGGAGATTTCAGTCTGGAGGCATGTTCAGGAGTTGTCATACAAAATACATTGCTACTAAAAAAACCTGACATCAGTATGACTTTGTAACTCAAAATCACATCCACAGTCCATGAGCTTCACACCAGGCAAGGTGCTAAGTGATCATAATAAAAGGTAATTACTCCTAGAAATGCTGTGCTGCTATACATTTTTATAGTAGTATTTTATAGAAAAAAAAAAACCTTCTGTCTTTTATACAGTGTAAAAATTACTTTCAAAATATATAGTTATGTTTTATCATCAATACCTAAACATGAAACAAATGAATATTTTTTATCTCTGTAGAAATAGAAAACTCTGTTTTTCTCCATTTACTCTTTCCTCACTATCATTTTTTATGTAAGATCTGCCGCTTTTCAATCAAGCTCTGTAATAGAAAGGCTTTACATTTGACATAAAATTGCTTTTCCTCTATTTTGCACAATTTATTTTTTGTTTTGTTTTGAGAAAAGGACAAAGTAGGTCAGAGCTCAGCTGTCATGAAACAACTTGCCATTGTAACTTTTTTAAAAAAATGAATGTTATCAAAATAGTAAATGTAAAATTTTGTATTACAGCAGAGTAATACACTTCTCAATACATTTGTGGACATAATAATTCAGCAAGGTCCTGGGGGTATAAGGACTTGGTCTTGGAGCCAGCTGATATTGTCTCTGTCAGACACAAGGGAAGCTTCTAGCATCTTCTCACAGAAGCCACCCCTGTAGCCCCCAGTACAGGAGACACCATATTATTCAGAGTATTTAGCAACTCTAGCACCAGCTGGGAATCTTGGGAATCCAGAATATAAAATTTGACCGATAAGTAGAAAAAGTCATGTTCACTATTATAAAATGTCATGCTGAAGTTCAGGCCCTTACATTTAACTTAAAATATTTCACTTTCTCAGATTTCCTCCACCCTAAATATATTTTTAAAATTTTTATGTAGGAACTTTCTGAGGGAGGAAAGTGTCAGAGATGGAACTGTGAGACAAATTAGCAGGTTCAATAATTCACTGACCTAAAGACATTTTTTATTTTTGATCATATACTTGCACTTTGATGAGATTCCTTGACATTAAGCCCTTAATATGAGAATTCAGCTTTTATAAGTTAAATTTCTGACTTTTCTGTAGGCTTTGTGTGCAGATACTAAATATTGAAGATATCAATATAGGAATCTAAAATAAAACTAACATTTTATGCTTCTTGCTACTTATCATTAGCTGTGACTGTTATTTGTCAGTAAAGGAATGTGTTGATTCAAAATTCCCATCTTTCTGGAAATAATTTTTCTTCTAAAGGAGGTACCTATTCTGA
Source organism: Erpornis zantholeuca (assembly GCA_013400515.1). Classification (NCBI taxonomy): domain Eukaryota; kingdom Metazoa; phylum Chordata; class Aves; order Passeriformes; family Timaliidae; genus Erpornis; species Erpornis zantholeuca. The sequence goes on from VZTN01010342.1 coordinate 54,004, forward strand.
ACCACGTCCTCCTATTATCCCTCACTTACACATTGCTGTAAAACTAATATACTAACAATTAATTTAGTAATTAATAATAACAAGTCAGTAGAAGAAACCAAGCAAGAGTGTCTTGCACCACAGCCCTTCCAAGGAACAGTGGAGAGACACCCAAGAATTTTTGACAAGATTGTGCTACAGGCTATTTGATTCCTCAAGTCAAGCAAAAAAAAATGAGCTATTTCAAAGGCAAATTTTTTCATCTGCATTTGGAACAACACCTATTGATATGCAGGGGTGCAGACTGGTTTGTTACAAGACAGTAAAATGCCTGTGAAGCTGTTCTGTGGAGAGGTCCCTGTTGGATGGCCATGAGCCAGCACAGGCTCTCAGTAGTGCAGCTACATGAGATAAGCCATAGCCAATGAGCTCTCCTCAGAACAGTGTGTTCCTCATTCCCTAAGAGGTCTTCTGAAGAAGAACAGGTCTTTCTCAACCCTTCCAATAGCCATAGGTGTTTGAATTTAGTTTGGAGATGCTTTTTTTTTACCTTTGAAATTTCATCTCACAATAAGATCATTTTATGCAATTTCCAAGTCGGCGAGAAGAGAAAATATTCCTCCCCTAAGAATTAATTATTGCTCAGCTGATGTAAATGGTAATGAAACTGCATCAGTTTACAACAGTAATACTCTATCTGGTATGGTCAGCCACTTCATCCATTTCATTTCTGCTTTGTTTGCATGCTTTCAATTGCAATTAATAAATGTATCTTCATTATTTCTCCAGGTAGTTCAAAAATTTAAATTTCACTGATCCCAGAGCCTTTGTCTATGCTTTTCAGTGCAATCATAATAATTCTTAAACTTAAATTTATGCTTTTTATATCACAGTGCTTTGTGTTGATTTTGGTTCAGTCTGAACTAAAGGCACCAAACATAGTTTTCAGCCAATGAAAAAAATATTTTTGTTGGCATCCCTTGTGTTGAATTATTTAATAAAAATGAAATTTTTAATAAAATCTTGTGACAATTATTCTCATTTTTCTCTTGTGTTCCTGTGAGAGCTTGCAAAAACCAGACCCTGTATTACTCGCAGTGGACAATGGCATTTTTACCTTTTTTCCACTGAGAAATATCTTCAATCCCTCAGAAACAGATTGTAGATCATTAATCATAAAACTGACTCTTCAGCAAAGCCATGCACTTTCAAAGTCAAGCTGCTAAAATGTTTTCTCAGACAATATGATTCCTGGCTAACTTCTCTGAGTAATAATTATGCTAATTTCATGGCTGCTTCTCCTCCAAATTCTCCAAAGTCTCCTTCCATTAGCCCCAGGGAGACAGTCTGGACCTCTCATCTGGTGGGTACTAAAGAACAAAGCCCTACTGCCTAATTTCTTGTGGGACACAACAAGAACATTTTAATTCATTCATTTTCTATACATAAATTTATGTATAGACCTTATCAAATCAAGGGACACCATGCTATCTAAAAGTCCAATGAATTTTAATGTGGTTTGAGCTTTCCCCCAATATACCCTAATCCTAAAGACCAATGTTGGGTACAGCCTACTTCCCTAAACAATATAAGATTTCCATCCCAACCACCTCTTGAAAACTAAAGCAGCTGGCAATACAATTAGAAAGATGAAACTCATTATACGAGATGGCAAAGCTGGACAGATTTATCAAATTAACACTATTTCAACTTATTTTCAGTACAACAGCCCTACATCTGTTCATTGCTTCTGCAAAGAAAAAAGGTATTATGTTTTTGGAATGCTTTTCTCTAAAGAGACCCATACTGCTCAGACCACACTTTTGTTTGGAGTAGTTTTCCATCAAGTCAATTCCATCTTCATCGTTAGTGATTTTCTTGTTGCATCTTCAGATCTAATTAAGCCAATCATGCCTTTTCAATTAACTACAATTACTTTAATTAGATGAATAACAACAAGAAAAAAAGGAAAACAACTTCTAAAGTTAATCAAATTAGTGTATCCTTATTTACAGACTGCAATCAAGTCTGTAGATTTCAGTCCAGTTTCCAACTTCAGCACAAACCAGCCTCAGGGAATGGTGGCAATCACAGTCAGGTCAGTTTGGAAAGGAAAAGCATGTGGGTTTAATGTAACTTAGAGGTGAAATAGGATTCCCTAGCAGCTAGAAGTAAAGCAAGCAACTTTCCTTATACAACCAGTAGCAAGAGCCCAAACCCAAAGTTGTTTGCTGTTAGCTACTTATATGTCTATTTGGAGGAAAAGGAAGGAGAATTTATGTCTTTTTTAAGGGCCATCAGTTTCTATGCTATATTTTGAATACAACTGGAGTTATTAAAGCCTGAGTCTTTATCACTGTCTTGGAGCCCTGGTGATTCTGGTGAATAAACTCTACAATTACTCCCTGTGAGCAGATTCACTTTTAAGGGTGGTTCTGGAGTGCATGGCCTGGATTCCTTTTCAGTGGACTCTAAACTGGAATCCTGAAATACACTAAATATTTTAAAGCTCCTGGAAACATAAGTGTTCAAAATAAAATATGATGGCCTTTGGATGGCTTTGATTGAGAGACAGGGTGCACTGATTTTGTCTCGGATAGACTTAATTTTCTGCACAGTACCTGGTATGGAGCTGTATTTTGGATTTGTGCTGGAAACAGTGCTGNATGACTGAACAGCTGCCTGCCCATGGGAAGTGGTGAATTAATTTCTTATTTTTGCTTTATTATGCACTGCTTGCATGCACAGCTTTTGCTTTGCCTTTTAAACTGTCTTTATCTCAATCTGCAAGTTTTCTCACTTTTACATTTCCAGTTCTCTCCTCCATCACATCAAGATGGGGAGAAAGAGGCTGGGGGGAATGACTGAGTAGCAGTGTGGAGCTGAGCTGCTGATTGAGTTTAAACCATGACACAGGTAACATAAAATCTGGCATACTTGCAGTGAGGATGTCAGTTCATGAGGCCAATGCAAGTCTAAGTGGAGCACAACACTCAAATCAAATAAGAAGTTATTGTAAGAGGTGGTCTTCAACATCAACAAATTCATTATATATATATCCAGTGAACAGCACTGGATCACTAGATAGTGGAGACATAGTCCAAATTTTGCAGTATTTGGATTCATGTATTGGTCATGGGATTGTCTCTTTCTTACAATAAGCTGAATAAAGAATGGGAAGTAACATGAAATGTAATCCAAATGAATACACTAAGTCTATAACATATTGGTACGACAGTGTTGACACATGCTGACATTT